>VXBI01008828.1:91378-178842 GCA_013397375.1 Toxostoma redivivum | reverse complement strand
TTTTTTTTTTTTTTAGTTGGATGCATCTATGTGATACTTCTACATGAAGTAGCATGTTTAAGTTACCAAAAGAACATGGACAAAATATTGAGGCACATGTTCTATAGTGAAAGATCATTTATGTGTTCTTTTAGTTAGCTCTCTGGGGATGTTTACACACCTCTGAGTCTGAGGGCAGGCTCTCAAGGTGATGGATAGAAGCAATGACACCTGAAGGCATCAGGGCAAATCAACTCTAAAAGCAAAGAGCCACTGGCCTTTAACTTCTGTAATGTCTAAAACCTGAGGTTCAGAAGAGGCCAGTGGCTCTTACTGGACTACTGTACTCAGATTCTGAAAACATGTCACACTAATATTAAATTCATTTGAAAAGAAATGTCTTTATTTGTGTATTTTCCTCTTTCAAGAAGATTGAGTTGCTTTTATTCACAAAGACAAAACTTGGCAGAATTGAAAAACCATTGGGATCTGAAGAGTTTTCATTTTTCTGACCTGTATAAAAATTAAAACACCAAGAAAGAAGAGAAGCGTAGAAATTATCAGATGATAGGCAGTAAAATATATTTCAAAGCAAGGTTTGTGGAAGCCTGGGTAATTATGGAATAACCTTTCAAAAGAGAAGCATCTTCAGCTATTTGCTGCTAGTTAGCTCATGCCCTGCAGCTTGTGGCTTAATACTTACTATACATATCCATGCTCATGGAGAGGCAATCTCCTGACAGAGATTCATGTGAGAAGGAAACCTGAGCATCCACACTTCCAGGTCAGTATATCACCTAGCTTAAGGAGCCTGCCTTTTCTTGCCAAGAAATTAATTATCCAATGAATGCCCTCCTAGCAAGAGCCTCCGAATTGTCAGAACTCTTCCATTATGCCCCTTTGGTATTTCTGTTCTTTTTCTTGACACTTAATGAGTTTTTGTGTTCTTCAACATTCTGTGTGCTGAACTCTGCCCTTGGAGATTTTTCCCAGGTCTATTTTTCATCTCTTATCTCTAGTAGCACAACAAATGTGCTTCCCACAGAAAAAAGAAAAGCAGGAAGGTTTGAGGAGGAAAGCTGAGCACTGCTGTCCTACACAAGCTCTTCTTGTCCAAGGGGTGAACTGTAGGGGACCTACTTACACATGAAGAGTTTGCACTGGTTGTTTTCTAAAAAGGACCATAAAAATTCTGTGGCAACCAAAAAGTTAGAGAGCTAACAGACACCGAAGCAAGAACCAGATAAAACATTCCTTATTAGGTAAGATGCTACTGAATGCTGCTGGGAACTGGAAGACCACATATGGAGAAGCATTATTTGACACTTTCCTGATCTTCTTCCATCAGTGTACCCCATAGCTTATTGTCAGAGAAAAAAGAATGGACTAGATAAGCCTTCTTAAATTCAGAAATACTATCTGGTTACAAAGCTTTCTGTTTAGCTCAGTCCAAAGGTAAGCTGGCTACGTACAGCTTCTTTCAGGGACAAGCTTTTATCTATCCCTAAAGAGTGTTCTGCACTGCAGAATTTTTACAGAGAGAAAACACCCTGCTCTTGCAGCTCTGGTAGTTGCTTGTAAGAACTAATGGCTCATATCCACACAGTACATTAGTGATGTGCAGCTCAGTGCTTCGGGGTCTAACTTTTAAGTGCCTCATCCTCAGAATGCTATTCAGAGTTTAATTATGCTCTGTGTCCAAACTCCTTAACACTGTCAAAACCAGAAGAAATTAGAGCATGCACGAAATCAGAGCTTGACAATTTAGACAACTTTCAATTTGACAGCTCATGTTAAACACCAGGGCCAGAGCTTGGTATTGCACTACTGCTTACAAGCAATATTGTTACATTGGAAAAACCCACAAAATAGTGGGTAGCAACGTTTTGCTCAGCCTCTTTTATTTTCATCATGAAGAAAATCTTCCTTTTTCAAATTCTCCTTGGGTATTCTAAGTAATTCTCTTTGCCCAATATCATACTTTGGTGTGTGACTCAGTTGTGAGTCTGTAGTTTGGAAGATCCGAGAAATCAGTGTATCCACACAGGATATTAAAGTTCTTTGGCACATAGACACAACCAAACAGTAAGACCTGCTAATTCAGACCCACGTCTCAGTGGCTGGCAGTGATCTCTGTTTCTGTGACCTTCATCTTAAAATTTCTACAGCAGACAATCATCTCAAATCCCTCTGTACTCAAACATATGGTGAAAACTGGGCAAGAAAAACCCCACCAAAAAAACAGCTAAGGAAATCTTTGATACAGGGAAAAAAAATCCTCCACACATGCAGCAATTCCTTGAATGTCATCTAGAGGACACTAACCTCGCATGGCTATGAAAAGGTCCTGACACACTCAAAATGTGTAAATTCTGAATCTTCTAGCTCTTTATCTGTACTGTTCAGAAAATAAGGGTTAATAATTTGCTGAGCCATCATGCTATTCTGCAATAAATCGGAATTTTCCATATTTCATTAGTGATCATGATCACAAAGTATTTGTAGCGTTGACTTAACTACTCATGACATGGTTGGTCAGATATATCATGATTGGATTTGCAACTGCTTATGCTATGCAAGGTGATCTTCCCCTGAAATGTCCTTCCAAAAAATTCCACATTAACTGAATGTATAAAGCCTTGAGGAAGAAAGGCTATCTTCATAATTAATTCATTGGCTCTGGCTGACAAGAACTCTTCAAAATCTTTAAACTCTTTGAGTTTGTCAGTGTTTGTTATCAGCCTCCATTTGCTGTTCAGGTTCCATTAAATTTACACCATCTACTGTCAGTTACTTTAAGCATCTAAGTCCATGGGAACACCTAAAGTTAGGAGCATCAGGACCCATTTAACAGAAGAACTGTAGCAATTCAATTTCTTCTGAAGTTTGTAAGATGGCACATCTTAAATATGTTATGACCTCAGCCTATCTGGTCCATGCTCTGCACCTCCTCTCAGTGCCTACACTGTAAAGATAGAGAGTTCTCTTGCCTCAACCAGTGAAATGTCTTACCTTTAATCTACACTCACAAAACCACCTTAATGGTTTTGTTTTTAAGGTAACAAACTTAACCCTACCCATCCTAACACTACTCCATTCTATAAACTTTGATATCACCATGTAAAATATTTTAAATGATGTATTAAACACCTCATAATGCAATCTTTTGTATCTGAACCTCCCGTCGGGTATTCAGGTATAATCCTATATTGCCAAGTTCAAAGATGTTGTTTTCTCCCTTTTAAAACAGGCAGAAATACAAGCATGGAGCCTCAGATTCTGACATAATAATAATGATAATCACTGTTACCTGACATTTCAGTAAGCACACAATCCTGACTACAAAATATAAAACAGCTGAGAGGGAGATATTTATTAACACTCTCAAGTAATTGGAACTAGCAAGGAAGACAATAGCTGATATATTTCAATGCTTACACATGGTGATTAAATAATTAAGAAAATTTCATCTCTTTAAGAATGACTTCTAGAAGATTTATGATTCAGAATAATAATTTGTAAGATGCAATTGTTATGATAATTATGTAATTGAAATATTCAGCTATCAAAATTCTGTTTCCAGGATCATATGTAGACTGTTCTCATTGTCTAAAAAATATGTCCATATTCTATATATGCTTTTTGTTTACAGTGGACCAAGGTTACCAGGAGCCTCCTGCTGTACATTTTGCTTATCCTGTGCTGTTTGAGATGCTCAGGAATGATCTGGTGTGATGAGAAAGTCTGCTAAATTTAATCAGGGTAGTAAAAAGGGATGACAATGGACAACCGTGGAGGGGCTTCACGAGATCAGCTGACTGGATAATAAAATGGCAGATGAAATTCAGAGGTAAGTAATGCACACAGGAAAAGAACCCCTAATTTCATAAGCAAAATGAGCTCTGAGCTGACCATTTCCACCCAGGAACAAGATTTTTGAGTTCTAACAAATAGATCTATGAAAATTCCAGCTCTGTGCTCCAATGTAATAATAATAAAAAAAAAAAAGATTAAATTAACTGTTAGGGATTACAAAGGAAAAGAAAAGGCACCAGACCTTCATACTGCGACAGCATATGTGCACATTTGAAACACATTTTGAACACTGTGTGTAATTTTGGTTTGTCATCTCGAAAATGGTATGTTAGAACAGGTAATATATACAGTAGTTAGTAAATGAAAGTTGTGGAGTGGCTTACACACAGTTAACTCAAGAAAAGATGTGGGCTCTGCAGTCTGAAAAGGAGGATGCAATGAAAGGCTGAAGAAGGAATGATACAAAGAACACAAGGTGTGATCCTTTCTTCTTGCAGCACAAAAGCTGGACATGGCAAGTGAAGTCGAAAGGATGTGATTCTTAATAAAATGTGAAATTAAGCTTTTGAATTCCTTGCCAAAGGATGCCATAGATTTTAACACATATTTAGTAATAAACTGTTAATCTGCTAGTGGGCAAGGATGTTCCTCCAAAGTACAACTTGTTGGTTGAATATTCAGGAAATGCATCTTGTAAACTTTTCTGTTCTCTCACTCTGCTCTAATCTTTAGTTTTTGACTACTATCAGACAGGATGTGAAGCCAGATGAACCAAAGGTGTGATCCAGTACAGTTGCTCTTTTGCATAATCAACAGGAACAAAAAATGAATGTAAGAGGAGAGCAGGGTTGCTGCCTGTTTTGGTACTTAGTAGCTTGACGAAGAGTCTTAGCCATTTTTTTTTTTTGCATTTTCATCTCTCTGTGTGTATGCATGGTGGTGAGAAGCCTGGAGTCTTCTCAGTGAATCTGCTGCATGTGCATGGAGAAACATCTTGCATATTGTAGTGGATCTGTGCCATCTGTGGCACCTCTGCTGTAGCTCAGACTCACTGCAGTCATTCATCACCGAGCCCACCTGCACGGATTCTTTGTGAAGAGTGCAACAGTTTATCACAACATGGAAAGTGCTGACCACGCCTGAACTCAGAGGAGTGAAATACACAAGTAAACCTAAAATGCAAGATCTCCCACAAGATCCTATGGACAACACACCAAGGAATTCTTCAGCTCATTTGGAGGCTGAGGTGCTGGGTGCTACCCCCACAGTTGGGCATTTACCAAAACCTTGCACCTCTGCTCCTTGGACAGCCAGCCAGTCTTCCAGAAGGGAATCTGCCAGGCAGACAGGCCAGAGAAATGTGAATTTCTTAAGCACAGGTACATGCATTTGGCTGACTCTCTAGGGGAGACAGATTTTGTGTTTTTGGCTGGAACAGACCCATCAGAGGACAAACTGCTCTGGGATGGTCAGGAATGGGAAGAGTCCTCTCTGCACCATTTGTTATCCCTGTACTGGGCCTGAAGATGAGCAAAGGCTGCAGGATATGCATTGAGTGAAGAGAAATGCAGGAGCAAAGACACTGCAAGACATCAGGCCTTTGCAGCAGCAAAGGAAGAAAAGATCCTGTGCAGGGAGCACTGCAATGAAACTTACTGGAATATCTACAGGGAATTAGTGGTACCAAAAATGGGTAAGCTGAAATATGAGTCCATCTGTGAGTGGATTATCCGAGAGACATCTGCATTGCCTGTGGATTTTTATAACCACACGAAGTAGGTGCTGAAATTCACACACCACTGGATTGATCTTTTTTCATAAGCCTCAGAGTGTCTGAGACATTAATTTCTTTAAAGTATGAGCTTTATTCCTTAACACGAATTTCTTGGTTTAAAAACTCAGCACTGTCTTAAGTATCATCACTATCAAAATAGCAACCATTTAATTCAGTAAAGATGGGAATGGATGGAAAAACTCATGTGGAGAGATTTATTACTTAATAAAGTTTGCATAGCACATTTAGTTTGGATGTAATTCATAAACCCTTGCATGTTCACTGCTTATATCCTTCAGTACATAAAATAAGGAATATATACTCCCCTTCCACAGGTCAAAAAATAATAAGCACGCTTTGGCTACTGATCAAACTGAACATATGTAGAGATTGAAGCTGTCCCATCTGTGTGCTGACAACAGAAGGGCTGAGGCATGGTGTGTCTGAATCAGAGACACGAGCTGAGCCCTGCCCTGCCTGTGCACTGCAAGCCCCCCACAGCCCCTTCAGCTGCAGGTGGGGGAGCATCTGCAGGCTCAGGGACCAGGGTGACACTTCAGGCTGTCAGTCACATCCTGATGGACATGACATTGCCTACAGACATTTGTATGCTGTGCCCACACCACTCCAATGGATCACCAACACAGAAACTGGCTTTTTATCTGAACTGTCCAGGAAGCAAGGCTCTGCAGGGATTGTTTTTAAGTCTGCCTGGCGTGTGAACTTAAATATGCATAAAATCAGGCAGCTTCTGGGTGGTTTTATAATGCATCACATTTTCTGTCATTGTATCTATAGATGTATTCATTGCAAACTGGTTTTAGAAGGGAGAGATGCCTCAGCATGTGAAAAACCAATCCAAAACATCCCTTCTGCTCACACGTTTTCTACTCATGATTATGTTGTTATCATGCAATGAAAAATAAGGAAAGACACAAACTTCTTTGGAAGTTTAAACTGAGTTTTCTTCTGCAGTGGCAAGAAACTACAGGATGAAAACAGATATATGCCAGATGGCTTCAGTCAGGTTTACTAATTTACTGAAAAGTTTTTAGGCAGAGAACATGTATATTCTGAACTTGAAGTACACTGCCTACTTGTCAAAGTCTGTATGCATTACTTAGGAGGTGTGAAGCAATCACAGTGATGCAAGAAAAAAACACAAGATGAAAAACAGACTTCCCACAAAAAATATCAAACCTTGCATGTTTTTAGAGAGAGCATTTTTGTTGTCCATGTTAAGAATGTATTTTCACTTCAGTTTGCAGCACCACAGTAGTTTCTTTTTCAGCTTTTTCTTTAATTTTCATATGTAATTGTGTATTAGAAGCAAATCTATCCCTAACAATTATGGTAACTCAGTTAACCCCTTCAAACATATTTTTCTGTGAATAAATAATATTGTTTAAGATAAAACAGGTAGAGATCAGAATCTATAATTATTTATTGTTTTTGTTATCTAGTAGCTGCACTAGACTTTTTTACTTGATAAGTAAGTGCATATAAAACCCAGTGGTTATTTATCTCAGTGTTTCCATCTGCAGTCACAACATACACTGCAAACACAACTGTATGGCTTAGCCTTGTGAGCCAACCTATGCTGTTTGGGACCAACAGGGAGAGCAAGCAAAGAAAATACAGCTGATTTAGACATAAAAATCTAGTTATTTTTCTTTCCACTTGACTTATTTCTGCTCTTCTTAGTGCATGCTGTTTAAAGAAGGCATGCTGTCAAAGTGGTCAGTAAAACACACAGAAAACACTTCTGTCCTTTGGTTTCCTTCTTAGAAGCCATCCTGCTTCCTTTTGTGTCTTATCACTGAAGACAAGGTTGTTTTCCCAGCCAGAGAAAATCCTGGCAGAAAATAAAGATTGATTATACTGTAATTATCCCTTTCAGTATTTGTGTAAACAGAATGAAAAGGTCACATAATTCAGTCCATAACTCTGAATGCTTTAATTTGGGAATGCCTGGTGTTTAATTTTGAGTTTTTATTCAGGTACATCATGACTTTGTTCCTATACCAGATTTCCTATATGCACCATTCCTCTTCTAGCTGTAACTAGACATTTGATGTAACTCGATTTTTTTAGGCAACTGATCCTTGGGACATCAGGCCCTTGTGATGGATGTGAGAAAACTGCCTCAAGGAGACAGAAGAAGATGGTGACATGAGCAAATTACAGCTCTGATCACAGCCAAACTTCAGTTTTCAAAATTTAGTTTCTGAAAGCAAAACCATTCCAATAAAAATATACTTCGCACAATTAAAATTATAATTTTAAAGGAAAAACTTTAACCAGTTGGTCTGCATTTACATCTCTAAGTTTTTTTGCTTTCTCTCTGTAGGATGTACTTACATATTTAAAAAACAACAAGATTTGGATGTCAGTGAGCACATAGGTTCATCCTGGAGCACACAGGCCTCTTGGGAATATACATCTGAGACACAGGCAGAGTAAATTTTTTAATGAATTAAAAACATTTCTGATCAAAATGATGCACTAAAATCTTAGAGAATTTATACACCACAATGATCAGGTGAATGCAAATTAATCCCAGAACTCCATGGGCTGGCTTCAACACAAGCATGGCAAATGGGACACTGGAGGAGGGAGGAGAATTTTCAAAATCAGACCAGGCTAAGAATCAGATTCCTGAGACAGAGAGAATCTAGTCTTGCACAATTTACAACGTGGTAAAAGCTCTTAAGATATGATAGATGGGAAAAGTGTACATCTGAATTCTTAAGTCAATGAAATCATAAAGAGATAGGATTGTCACCAGGCTGAAGTCTCAGATTTACTGCATTTGGAAACACTGAAGTGGAGTGTAGACAAATTAAATACTGGAGAAGACACTGTCAGCCAATAAAGTACTTCAAAGTGCTTGATTATGATCCATTATTTATGATCTAACATGAAAATCGTGGGTAGGAGGAAAAGGTCCGTGTCTCAAAGGCTTGAATATGAGAGATGAAGGATTAAAAACAGAAGGGGAAGTAAGAGATTATGTCCTAAGTGAGGATATAAATTGTGTTTTTCTGTCACTTCTAGCAGGCTGCCCCAACGTCTGGACTATTTAACAAATTTAGTTAAATTACTTGAAATTATCTGAGAGCATTTGTATCCTAAATAATGCATAAGCAGTGCTGGTTACTGTTGGAATCATTTTGGACTGTCTCAGCTTCAGAAACATTTTAAGTGCCTATATGGAGTCAGCTTTCTTTAAAGCTACCTACAGAAATAAATTATCTTTATGATCTTTAATTGTTCCAGAGCAGCTCACATAATTATATTAAGATTCTAAGGGTTCTGTTACAAAAGTGGACAATTTATCCTAACAGCTATTCTTTTGAAAGATGACCTGAAATAGATCATTTATTTGTACTTAAAAATCTTCATGTTCACAATGAAGGAAATTACATAGACATAAAAACTTTGGTTTGATTCTTTGACCAAATATCAAGAACGAAAAACCCCGTCCTGTAACAGCTTCAAATTTAGCAAACCACATTAAAACACACTAAAGGACAAGATAATTGAAACGAAATTTTAGTACAGTTCTTCACTGTATTCAGCACAAATATTTCACTCAATTACATTTGTTTACCCACTGATCCAGAAAAGGATGTCTCAATGTGTAAAGGCAAATTAAATAAATCAACTCTGTTGTTACTCAGCAGAATCTGGCCTTCAAGCAATCAAGACGACCTACTTCACATTTTAAAAATTCTGAACACAGATGCTAAGCAGTATTTGTCTCAACAAAATACAGAAACTAATCCTAAATTGAGTCTTTAAAGATATTAACAGTAACTTGGGAATCAGCAGCATCCATTCCTTTCATCTCTCTTCAGCAGTGATTAAAAGCAGTGCATTGTCTGAATACTGTAGTGTGAAAGACTGGAATGAGTGTTTCTCCCCTATAACTAAAAGTAGAACCAAAACCTGTCAACCACATTCTTACCTTGCTATCATTATCTTGACAAAACAGGAATGTCTCTGCTGTCAAAATGGCAATGTGCATGAACATTTTTGTTCATGTTTTGCATTGCCTAGGATGGGGTGTTGAGGGTGGGGAGGGAAAGGGCAGTTTGTTCTTCATGCTCCAATCCAGGTGGCCTCTTAGCAGCACACTGGCTCCAGCAGGCATTCCAATCTCAAATCGTTTTGTGAGTGCCTCTGTGCATGCTGAACAAATCCTGCCATCCTCTCCAGCTCCATCACCCGGCATCTTTCAATCAACAAATTGCACTTTGGCATGAACTAAAGGTTTAGGATGGACTTCTGCCACCCTCCCAGTCCCAAGCTAAATGGCTGTGAACATATGCAGAGATTGCGCTGTTCATTTTTAGGGCTTTATGATGGCACATTTAATTGTAATAAAAGTGCAATTGATGGAAAGTGAGTTACAGATTGAACAGGCAGCACAGCAGATGTACAAGGTCATTCAACAAGGACTACTCATTACTTCAAATTACCACCCATGAGGAGAATATACAGAATATGCCAGGATGGAGCTCTTTCCCTGACACCTCATCTTTCAGCTTCATCCCAAAGGCCATCTTTGTTTTCTTTACGGATAGCCTTTCCCAATTAGAACCTGCTGCCTTAAGTTACAATGACTCAATTGCCATCTCTAATGCAATTCACACATGTGAGGCTGCTCCTGCTGCTCCCATTCATTCTGACAAAGGTGGTTGCTACAAATTGCACACAAGAGTTTGGCTGTTCACAGACCTGTGTTTCTGCCCCATTTGACAGAGTGATGAAAGACAGATGCCTTGTTTAGTTTTAAATCACATTTGCATTCGATTTTCATTTATCTTTTACTTTCATAGCTCCTTGTTGAACTACAGCCTGACAATATTTATCAAGAAAAAATATCCCATAACTTGCTTAACAGTTTATAGGATTTGGCAGCATTGGAGCTTTTTCTTGATTATCTGTCCTGGCATTCACAAACAGAGACAAGTATTAGATGGAGACAGTTAACTGCAGCACAACTTTGTTCACTCTTCTGGGAACCAGCAATATTTTACTGGAGATAGTTCATGATCTTTTTTATTGACTGCTGCCTCCCAAAGAGCCAACATCAGAGCCTTCACACTTTTCAAGTGATTTCCCAGAGAGCTGGAAGGGAAGCATTGCCCTGCCTATGAGAGAAGGCAGGTGAGATGGAGTTAATGAGGTATTCATGAAGGAAGACTCGTTCCAAGACCTCTTCAAATTTCATTTAATAGAAAGTCAGATTTCCTATCCAAAGAGTTCCTGCCTAAAGCAGAAGAAAATGCCAGCAATTAGCTCAGCCCTTTGCAAGGCTGCCTTGCACCCCAGCCCTGTCTCACTGAACTCTTACGGGGAGGAAGGGCCACATGTCTTCCTGTCACCCCTTCAGAGGATGCTTTTCTGACCCCTTCATGCCTCCCTTCCAAATTCTAGACCTCTTTGCACTAAAAAATTACTGTAAATAGTTTAAAACAATTAATATTTTATTAACTATAAATATACATATATAAAAATAAAAATAGTAACTATATCTTACTGTATTGGTCAAGAAATGTCTCAGAAAATAGGTACATTAGGGCCCTTCTTGTATTTTTTGTGCTGGGATTTGGCGTAGAGTTGCTGATAAAGGAGTAGAATAAATATCATATATACATATAGGAAAACTATGACTCTTATTCATATCACCTTCAATCTACAGTCTTAAAACTGCTAATCTAAAAAATGCCATGCCATGAAAAAAATATAGCTGAACTGGAGATCAGTGGCAGTGTTGATTGCAAGCACTATCAGCAGAGAATATCAACCTTTTTGCCAGGATCCCTCAAGAAAATCGATAAAAGCCGCTCTAGTTTGAAATATTGTCCAATTTCAAACATGCTCATTAATTGTCCTGGCAAATACAAAAAAAAAAAAAAATACAGAGCTTTTAACTTCAAAATGCAAAACAGAAAGTGTAAAAAAAGATTTACTGGATACATTTAATAATGTAAGTGATAACACTTATTCTAAATGGCTGCAAAACATCCAGAGCAGCGTAAACGGCTCTTGTTCATTTTCTTGTCTTCCTGTTTCTCCAAGATCTGGCAGAAAATATATTTATTTATGAGTGGTCACCTATAAATCTAATGATAACAACTGCTTCTTATAACCTAAAGTGCTGAGATAACATGTTTGCTTAACAAACTATTTTTATCGGTGTGCTGTGCACATCCCTGTGCTGCCCCACCTTTACTAAATTCAAGTGCTCCAGGGCCTTCAGGAGTATCAATCAGTCAGCAGAGACACTCACTGGAGGTTTGATTGTTTTTTTAAATGGCACACAGTGCATGGACTGCATGGCTGTCACAACTGATAAGAGCCCCTCAGTGCTGGACAAACCCAGCCTTGTTTTGTTTTTCTACCCTCATTCTCTGTCATTCTTTATCTCTTTCTTGCAACACCTAGTTTTTGTAGTTGACAAATACAACTTCAAATATTCATGTTTTACTGAAAAATGTTAATTTCAGAGGGCCAAAGTATTTCTTTTTCCCGTCCCCATAAATCCAACCTGCAATCATTTCAAAAGGCATCTGCTCCTGTGGCTCTCACAGCAGCACCACAGCTTTTGGGTTGTAAGAAGCACTCTGCTCAAGAAACAGCTAGAAACGGTGGTAGAAAAATACTGCAAGAAGAAACCATTTGAATGGGAAATATTTAGAATCTATGACCATTGATAAGGTTCCTGTAGAAGACTTAGAATAATTTAAGACAAAAAAAACCTTCTGCTTTGTTTTGCTTTTCAGAGTACACCTCATGCATTTCACAAAAAAGCATTAAACATTTCTCAGATTAAAGGAGAGTTTTGAAATGGTTGCAAATAAAAAACTGACAGTAAAATTAGAGATGTCAGCACTGTAATTTAATTTATTTTTAATAGATAGACACCCTGACTAAGTGCTACCAGTAAGGCACCAGGTCTGTCAGAAACCACAGAACCCCATAATCAAAAGGGGTGAGAGACCTTTAAAGATTATTTAGCTCCTACCCAGGGACATCTTCCACTAGATTAGGTGGGATGCCATGGAGGAAGACAAAACACTTCCAGAAATGGTCCACTGGCATTGAAGTCAAACTGTGCTGATGGAGCAATCAGAACTCAAAGTGCTGACCTTTGCACTGCCCTTGTTTTCCACCTTGATATGAGTTCAGCCTCAAGCTCTGATACCTCTAATCTTAAAAAAGCAATACAGTAACTAGATTTTTATAAAGGGAAAACTTTCCTACAATAGCAAGTGAGTAAATGAAATATTATTTCTACTGGTTATTGATGAGCTTTCTTAATGGTCTTGAATTTCCACTCTCTCTTGTCAATTCCAACTTAAGAAGATATCAATAGTTTATGATAAAAAATAATGTACTAAGTCTCATTTTGAATGGACTTGCTTTTGTCATCTACTTACAGTAGCTGGAGTAGGAAAGGTTTTTCTGGGATTTTATAAAGAAATCTTTACTAATGCAGTGGTACTACTACTACTGAATTGTCTTCAATAACTATATTATTTTGCTTTAAAATGCATGAAGATTATTCAGCTATTTATAACTTTATTTCCACTTTTACCCACATAATACTCAGAATTTGGAGGACACTACCAATAGTAATAGAAAATGGGTAGCTCCATTTGTGTATGGATAATCATTAAATAAATATCTATACAGCTTGAATAAAATTGATGCAACTCTGAGTACAATGTAAGTACAATGTGGTTTTTTACAAAGAGTAGAGAAAAACATCACTCTAGACCTGTGAAACTTCAAGGTAAGAAACTCAATAATCTCAGCAAAGGGCTGGATGTTAGGTGTACTGGAGCCCACAGTTCATAAAACCTTGTATTTCAAATTTAGATTAACTTCTTTTACAGAATATCGAATTCTTATTTGCTTAGGGGCATCTATTTAATATCATAAGAATGTTAGTAGGAGTTAATAGAAGAAATTCCAAATCACCAACACTGAAGAAAATTGGATCCTGGCAGGTGTATTGAATAATAAGATGATGAGGACACTGAAAGCTTTATGCAGCTACTACCATGCCCAGGTAATGCTAAATTCATAAGAGACAAAGATCAGAGAAGTCTTTCAAAAATTAATTAATCAACCTTCACACCACTGAGATAATACCTTCTTTCAAATGCTTCAGCATGGCTTTTTTGACAGCTTCTACTTGCACGAATCATCCCCTTAATTTCAGCTACCCCACAGCAGTTCACTATTCCAGAAGACATTTTCCAAACTCTGTTTTCATCTTGACTATATACATTCCACCAGGGCACATAAAACTCTGCATGAGACATATTGCTCCTCCCTCACCAGCCCTGAGGGGAAAGTTTCTGAGTGGTGTGAAAATAATGGCACCCATTAGGGAGGAACAGGCTGGGAAGGAGAGTGAGAGACAAGCATGCATGCTCTGCACTACTGGGATCTGGGATGCAAAGAGAGAGGAGACTAAGCAATTTAACTCTGTCAGATGGAGAAAAGTCAGTAAAAAGAGATGAGAAAAGAGTGGTATGGTCAGGAAATGAAAAGCAGTTTTTGGATCAGATCTGTACAGAGAGAAAATTTCCATGGGCCAGTGATCAACCATAGCCTGCTACAGCTGGAACAGCACCAGGGCACGTGTGGGTTTCCAGAGGAGTAACCAGACCCTAAAGAGCTTTTAGGCTTTTCAGAACGCCAGAAATCAGCTCCCCTCATGGGCCACTACATCTCCTGCCTGGCACAGGAGCAGGGCTACCACAAGGGCTGCTGGATAACACAGATCCACAGCGATGCAGAGAAAGCGAGACACTTACAGGCAATTTCCTTGGCTTCTCCTGGCAACCAGGCATCTTCTGATTCCAATCAAAATGGAATCCAAAACCTGGAGGGAGCCACTGTAATTTCCTGGTGGCCAGCTCCCCTCTGCTCTCTGACATGTGGCACATGACTCGTGCCTCCTGATCCATCGCACAGTTTGGTCTGTGGGACGCTGATGCAATGAGCAAACATCCTAAGTTTTATTTTCAGCAGCCATTGAACACTTTCAGTGTGTGTTCCAGCACCCATTAGAAGGACATTCAAAGCTGCACTGTGTTTTGGAGACTGTTTGGCTTTCAGTCAAGTGGTGTATCTGGAGAGCAAACAGGAGTGAAGTGGAACTAAGCAGCTGCACCAGCTCCACATCATCAAGTTCAAGTTCATTGTGCTTCTCAGAATTTTCTGCTCAGCTCAGACAGTTTCCATTCAGATTCCCACTGCTCTTGTGCCCCATGCAACTGGTGAGTATAACTGTAATTATTAGGTGCTGAATAAATGTCACGAAATGTTATCTGATATTTCTGTAATATACACTGCATTAGGATGTGCCACGATTGCTTTCCCATCACACAGCATGGTGTTGCATAAAGGCTTTTATCCCCAGAGAGCTTTTTCTCATGAAAAGTGCTGAGACACTGTAAATCTATCCAAAACAGTGCTGCTATCTTTGACTTTGATACAACCAGCTACTCAGTAAAAAGGCATATTGGAATACACTAGGAAAGAAAAAAAAAACAAAAAACAACCAACCAAACCACTCAGTTCTGAGTTGATTCAGTGTCGACGTGTCAGAAAATAGTTAGGTAGCAAAACACTTCAAAGATCACTCTTTCCAAACAATAAAAAAGCTGCCTTAAAACTTGACATTTCCAAAATGATGAATCTTGGATTGAATCATGTGAAATGTCAAAGTGAAGAGAAAAAGTAAAATCAATAGCTGTGCAGATGAAGCAATGTGAGGTCAATCACACTGAACTGCTAGTGCCAGCCACCCATGTCTTTTTAATAGCAGGATTTTCAAAGTCTACAATACCTGAAAGACACTAGAGATTAATTTTCAAGACTGAATTCCCTCTTAACAATAAAGTTATTACACATCTTGTTTTTAGAGACTGAAGCAGGGGCATAATGAAACAGCATATTTCCAAAAAAGTTTTTACTGTATTCTTGGGATTAATTCATCAACATTATCCTCGGAATTTCATGTTATAGAAATTTTCCTTTGAATTTGATCTATTTTTCCTGACAGGTAACTGAAAGTTTTAATCAGAGGAAGGAAAAAAAAAGAAAAGGCTTAGAAATCATCACTTTTGAAATGTGTCCTGAGCCAGCTGCTGACCCTTTTGTGACAAAACCCAGTATTTTCCTGTGAAATTCATAGTTGTGGCATAAATAGGACTGGGCAGTCCTAACTTGGGCATCTCTTGATGGAGTTGGCCTCTCATCCCAAGGCTGTGTGGGAAGCTGACAGTGGCTGGCAGAACAGAGGTGCCCAGAGGTGCCCAAAAGTAGAAAATATGGTTATCCCCTGCATTACATTTCAGTGTGCATCATTATGAAGTAACCTAGGGCATTTCATTCCCTCTCATGTACTAAATGTTAATTTTTTCCTGAATTTATTTCTGAAATGGAACACCTTGGAGTAGCCAGAGGACTTGTTGAATACTGATAGGTAGCTGTAAGTAAAACAGGATAATGACTATGTGGGAAACCCCTTGTTGTTCTAGGGAATGTAATGATTTTCATATTACCTATAATCACTGCTTTTATTTAGGTTTAAGAGTCTTCTTAATTAAAATAAAGCCTAGCCATGGAATATTAGCACAACTGTTTTTATTGCAGCACTACTCACATAAAAAGGTAAAACAAAGTGCATTGGAACTGGATGACTCCTGGATAATTCTTTAAGAGGAGACTGAGAAGAGAGAAGCTTTTGTTTCTTTCTTTTTAATCTCATCAGTGGAAAAGAAGGTTTATTTGAGGAGAAATAAAAAAGAAAGGCATTTCAGAGCAAAGAGGATGTCTGAACTGATATTAGAAAATAGACTTATAATGACTGATGTTAGAGATTAGTCTTGAAAGATTAATGGCATTAATTCATAAGACCATCCCTAAACCTCTCTAGTCCTTCTAGGACCATATAAAACCATATATTTTTTACAGTCTGAGCTGTTTTAGAGCTTTAAGATGGAGACAAGAATGGAGATTCAATCTATAAAATACAGTTAGTGCTAGTAAAAGAAAACTGTCTGTGAAGCTTTTCCTTTAGATTTTCCTACAATATTTATGATCCTCTCTTGGTGTTTCAAGAGGAAGTTGGGGGAAAGCCTTATTCTGAAGGAGTACATTTTTTTCATTTTAAGACTTTTTTACAGCTAGGAAAAATATCAGGTAGCCTTTGAAATGAGATTTTTTGACTCCACCATCCAGTGTAGAGCTAAGGTAGATGTGGTGTTGAACTGCACCAGCCTGTATCAGTTCTCTCTGTAATTACTAAGCAAACAAGGGCATTTCAGAGCGTGAGTGATGGTTTGTTGTTTCTTCAAATCTGGAAGCAATCTAATTCAACTGAATGTGGTCAACAGAAGCAAATAATACAGTATTTACTAGTTTTGATGAGCTGATGGTTAAAGAGCTTCTTCAAAAGTCTTGGCCAAGGCAAGACCTTCAAAAACCTTCATGCCTTGAAAATGGAGAAACGCCCCAGTTTCTCTTTCTGTCATTAGCAAGTGAATAGAAAAACAAATATGAGCTGTTTTATTCAAAACAGGTAAAATTTAGTAATGTGACTGTGATCCATGACAGCCACATATTAAAAAATCTATGAAGACAGTGCAATGCAGAAGAAAACATAACTTAGCTCTGCCCTCACATGAACATTGATGCTTGGAAATCACAAAGTGACCAGGGAGGGGGAATGATGCTTTCTTCCTGAGAGCTCAGAAGAATGACTTAAAATCATGATATGCTTGCATGATTTTTTATTACCTGTCAGAGACAGGAAATCCTCTTTATCTACCAAATCTAGAAAAGTGATGGTTCCAACAATCTCAGCTACAAATTACTCTTCTAGATGGGCTCTTCCTTTCTACATAAAGGACACAGAGCTCTTGTATTTATTGCAATGCCCATTTTTTAGGTATGGAGCTCAGGGTAATTTTTTAAATTGTTCTCAGGTTTACATTTGACCTATTTGAAAATTCTTACTTCCCTATTTAAACCAAAGTCTGAAAGCAAAAAACCTTTAGAAATGCTGTTACTAAGAACTACTCGTTCCTTTTCTGCTTATAGACTAGAATATTTTGGGACCCTCCTACTCCTATAGTATAAATATGTACCAGATGTTTGTGAAAAAAAATTCTGGCAATCAGTCTAATTAAGCTCATAGATTTTATTGCATATTTTAGCATTTCATCAGTGGTCTGTAAAATCAAATTGCAAATGCTATTTACATGAGCCACAAGTGAAATGCAAGCAAAATAGCTCGTTCAAATAGGGTGGTTTTTTCTTATTGGAAAAATGTATCTTGCAGATGCTTGCTACTTCTACCTAAATTTAGAGTGTTTGGATAACCCTCTTTAGGATTATTGTTAGGATCAGATTTTAGGAAAAAAAAAGACCTCCATGATCTGCCATATATATCCTGTCAGCCTCTCCTCAGAAACTTCTAACCTGATGGTCAATCCCAATCAAGCTGGAGACAGAACCTCGGAATAATTTGGGATGGAAAGGACTTTGGAGGGCACCTGGTCCAACCTTTTGCTCAAAGCAGAGCCCAGTTAAATTTGGGCTTTGTCCAACAAGTATTGAGTATTTCCCAAGATAGGATAGAAGTCTGCAGTGTGTCACGTTTCCACAATTGTTAAGTATTTCAGCAGATAAGGAAACATTTTTAACCATCAATCACTGAACAAAAGACTGCTCTCAGACCTTATGAAACACCAGACAATCCACACAGGGGTGTCTGAGACCTGAAACCACAGCACATGGGGCTTCTCTGGGTTTACTGTTCTCACAACCAGGTGTTCTGCTGGACAGACCCTCACAAAAACCTGACTGAACTTTTTAAAACCTACATCACAGCCAATTATAACAATACATTAGCACTAAAACATCCCCTTAAATATGCTGAATTATGTTAGTTAATCTAATAAGTACAGAGGTGAATGATTATTTATTGTGAATGAAAGTATACCACAGACTTTGCCTGGAAAATATGTGTAATGAGCCTAAGTTTCCCATCACTATACACAGAGAAAAGTTTTACAACAGCTAAGTAATTGAAACTATGAGGTTTAATTTTTCTACATGATGTGGAGATGTGCTCTTTGCCCATGTTTCATTCATTGGTTTTCAGTGTAAACAAAAGTATTTAAACAAATTGGATTAACAGAAATCTTAATTTGAGTAAGAACATCAAGTGATCTAAAGATCCATTTCTCTCCAAAGCTGCCACCCAACAACTTTTAATTCAGTCCTGAAGTTTGCTGAGTGCTTGACAGCCCAGCTGAGTGAGCTGAGCACTGCTAAACCTTCAGTCAAGAAACCACAAAACAACTCTCTGGAAGAAGAGATTGATTAAGAATCATGTAATTTCTTAAAAAAAACCCAAAACAACTCTTTTAAGCAGCACTGCTAGGGTTTGATTACATTTGTGGTCACTGATTCAGGCAAGTTTTTTGCACTGGCTTTCATCTCCAAGTTGGTTGGCTGTTTTAGCCTCTCTTCATAGTGTTCCTGATGCCAAGAACTTTCCTTTCTTTGACCTGAGAGTGAGGCAGTGAAAACATGAAGGCACAGCCTGGACAGCTTCAGTTTCTGGTCATGTGTCACCCTGGATATCATGGAGCTATCTCAAACCTTTTCCCCATGGCACATTTCTCATATATGGGTTGCCTAGAATAAAGATTTAATCCTTATGTGGGAGAAGATCTCTGGCTGATTAACTAGCTATGATTAAAATCCTCTACTGATCTGAACACATGTCAAGAGCACTTTGGAGAAAAGACAAATTATCTGAATAGTCCAGGTTTAGGTTCAAGTCTATCTTAACAGTTCAGTAAATATGATGCTGCCATTGCCTGTGACATCCCACACTTTGGGTTGAGCTAAAAACACAGAGGTCTCTGGAGTCATCCCCACCCTTGGTGAGCTGTAACTGAAGCAGTTGATCACAGCAAGTATCTCAGGTGCATGTGACCAGTCCTCTAATTTGTTTTACCTTTTGCTTGGCTCTATGTGATGATGTGGTGTTTTATATATACACAGTCTGTTACTAGCTGCTATT
Source organism: Toxostoma redivivum (assembly GCA_013397375.1). Taxonomy (NCBI): domain Eukaryota; kingdom Metazoa; phylum Chordata; class Aves; order Passeriformes; family Mimidae; genus Toxostoma; species Toxostoma redivivum. Next base: position 159,142 of record VXBI01008828.1, on the reverse strand, counting down.
TTATTGCTTGGGCCCACTTTGAATTAATGTCTTTATTAACAGTTCAGGCAATGGGATGAAATAAACTCTGACCAAATTTGGGGTCATTACCAAATCTGCAGGAGTGGCTGATACATGGAGGGAAAGAGCTGCTAAAGCCTGGGGTGGCTCAGGGAGGTGTTACTGCTGTCCATAAGCACCACATGAAATGTTTTAGGGATGAAGCTGGACTATTCTCAGAGGTGAACAGCAAAAGGATAAGAATTTGAAGTTGCAGCCCTTCCATTTTGGGAAGATATAAAGAAACATAGTTTTCCACCATTTAAATGGTCAAATAGTGCAATAGGTTGTCCAGAGAGACTGTGAAGAATTCTTGGAGACATTCAAAATTCAAATATAAAAAGCCTTGATCAACCTGATCTTATTTGACATGTTTTGATTTGAGCTTTATGCAGATGATTCATAGATAACTAATCTGACATAAATGATCCTGTGACTATATTATTTGAAGAACTATGATTAAACCTAGTAAGTTGATAATGTTATGTATGTATTGCTATCACAGGTAACCATGTATTTAATTATGTTTAGAAGGTAAGATTGCAGAGTAAAGCATTCAAAATTTGGAAGAGTTTAGAATTATGGCTGGCCATTAACCAATTAAACACTATGCATTTAAACCATGATATTATCCTTAATTACATGCATGAATCCATTATTCCACTACTTCAGTTGCTGAATGGGATGAATCATATTCAGTGAATAGGAAGTAATTAAATATTTCTTATCTTGAACCAACATGGTCCCAGATCATATTTGCTGTTGGCTCTAAAAAGCCACGTTCCCATTCTAGGAATCTGTAAATGTAATACCAAGATGGAGTGTCAAAATTTTCTTTGTGAGGTGAATGACTTTCTACATTTAACAAAAGAAAAGAAAAAAACCTGAAAAGGATTTACAAGTAAAGTTTCTTGAAATGTATATGCTGCCTTTGGCATAGAGAAATCCAGACTGTGATAGTGTGTCCTGAAAGTTTCCTTTCCATCATACTGAAGAAGAAAAAAATCATAATCCATGAGTTTATGGTATGTTAAACCAGTACCACATGCCACCCATTCTTCCCATGTTCTGAAAATGCCACTTTTCACCAGAGCCTTATTCATGCCCCAATATATTCTTGCTGAAATGGGTGGAATTTGAATAGTTGATATTGGGAATTACAACAGAATACCCTGCTTTTTCATACTCACTTGTGTGCCTTAAAAACTCCCTTCCTTTGTTAAAGGAGAAACAGATCCAGTGTTCAGAAGCTGAACTCAAGCAGCAATTGAGCCATGGCACACATATTCTCTGGTGACCTGGCCACTGTGTGTGAAGGCAGGTTTGGGGCTAAAAAGCATGAAATGCTGACACACCACTGATGCTGAGATGAAATGGGAATAGCAGGGAAGCTCCAGACAAAGAGAAAATAAGCAGAAGACAACAAGCAGAGAAAGCACAGAGCAGTACATCCAGCTGAGGGGATGAGGAATAGGTGCTCTGGCTGATTGGAAAAAGAAGCTCAAAAGCATCTGAAGATGGGAGTTTTTTATCATTTTTTATCAACTACAGGATGAAAGGATAAAAAATACCATTTTGATGACATGCCCGAATAGGACCTAGATTAAAAATGCACTTAAAGATTTATTTTGCTTCAAGTATTAAACAAAGATTAAGACTGTATAATTCAAGATAGCAAAACATATTCTTTAGATAGTACAAGCCCCAGAGATGAAAAAAAAAGTTTGCAAGTCAAGGAGGATATGGCCCTATATGCATCTCACCTTTGCATGGCATTTGGTGTGCCTTTAATTAAGAACACATTTTGAACAAGAAGATTGCATCAAGAAAATAAGTTTGTAGAAAGCAGAGATATCTCAAGTCATATGTTACGGCAGCAAAACCACAGGTATTTTCCTTCTTTATTTTTTTTCTTTTAATTTAAAATTTGCTTCAGTTAGTGACATTCACACTGTAACAGCTCAATGAAGATCTTATACAAAATGTTAGCAAATGCCACTGCACTGCCTGTAGAGAATAAGGGGCTTATTGACATAGCAGCTTCCAGCATAAAATGTCATGATTGCAGTATTGACTAACAGCATATCAATATAAACATCTGAAAGTCGAGGTAATGCTTGAAGACAATCATCCTGAACCACCAACCCTTCACTTAAACAACAAAACCCCCCATGCCTTCCTCCTGGAGCATTTTAAGATATAAACTAGAAATTCTGTTCAAGTGGTTGAGGCATAACATAAAGACTCTATCAATTTAGCCTTCTGTCTTAGGCAATTTAGCTCTTGACATTTTTCTCATTATTTTTGCTCTCTATCTTCAGTATGTATCATTCTGTGGGCATGGCAGCAAAGAGTATTTCATTTTACTTTATCAGAAATACTTGAGAAATTGTCTTGGGAATGGCTTTAACAGTGAAGCAATGTACAAAACAGTAACTTGCCTCTTCTACTGATTACTTGAACAGCACTGAAGTGTATAAAAATAAAGGTCATTCAGCAGTAGCAAAATCAACCCTATTTACCTTATTTGTATTGCAGGTGACATGAAAAAAATAAACAAGCCACATTAGAATGACTGATGTTGTTCTTTCAACAGTTTCAAAGTACAGTGATGCTCTTGCCTTGCCAGGCTTCCCACTGACACCAGGTCTGGAGTTTGTTAGGAATTAATTTGTCCAGCAGAATACAAATCCCAAAGAAAAATAACAGGTTTGGCCAAAGCCTTTCACAGTAATAACTGGGCACATCTTTAGCAGATGATGAGGTGTCTGAAATTCTTTCCTGAAGTTAATCTGGTCTCTCCATCCATTTTATAACTGAAGTAAAAGGAAATATGGATGGGAATGCAGAATTATTTATCGAGTTTTATTTCTTTAGGCAATACCAAACAGTTTTATCTATGTTGTACACATATATGTGACTATTTTCTATTCTCTTTCTAGGCTAATGCATTATGTGTTTGTTTTTTTTAATACCAAAGTCCTAAAATGCATCCATATTAAAAAAACCTACTTAGACTCATCAGTTGTTAACTGTTTTAAATAGTTCTTAACATGTAATTTACTGGATTTAGAAAGAAACAGGAGTAAAAATGTAATTGCTCCACTTGGAGCTTTCAGTTCAGCTCTGAAGTGCAGCCTCAGCTGCAAGAGAGGGGGAAGGGAGCAAAATGCAGGGTCAGATTTAAAACAGGGTGCTGGAGGTTTGTGGTGTCCCTGCAAGTGAAATCTCTCCTTCCTCATGCCTCTGTGCCTCAGCTTTTCCACTGATCTGCAAACCTGAAACGAGCAAAGTTGTTGTAATTTTTGCAACACAAAAATTCAGAAGTGAATGAAGACTGATCAGTGGACAACATGGGGATGTACCAACCATATGGATCTGCTGCAGGTGTGTTCTCTGGGGAGCTGGGCAGAAAAAAATAACCCAGTACAAAATCTTCTTTTTTGGAAATGGATCCACAGTTTTGGAAACTGACTCTTACAATTTTAAAACTAAATAATTAAAAGTCTGTGTCTCCAAGNATCCTACTGGGACCCCTAAGGGAAATTAAGGCTGTACAATCTCAGGGAGAAAAGACACTTCTCCTTTGTAGGGGTAATTTATATTTTTTTTTTTTTTTTTTTTTTTTCTGAAGAGTTCACGCTATCCTCTAAATAATCAGCTTTTTTATAACTTCTGGGATGCTCACAGGTACCTGGATATTTGTGCAGGTTAAATATGGGCATATTTTAATGTTTTTTTTTTCCAGTCTGAAAGAACAGGAGCTCTTGTCAGCCCCAGTTCTGTCTCCTGCCTATTCCAGGTCAAGTAACATAAAATTGCTCAGCTGCTTGAGACAGACTGAAGCTGTCCAGTCTCTATCCTGCTCAAAGCAGAGAATTTTTCTCTTTGCACAGACTGGTCCATAACCCACACCACATTTTAAAAGGACAAGAATAACTTTCCACAAAGTAATAATTTTAAATTGTATCAGACATGTTCTAGAATTGGTGCCACACAAACCCTTTCCTGTGGCCTGGCCTTTGCTTGTTGTGCCCCTCTCCATTCCTGCTGCAGCTGACAGTAAATAAACTTCTCAGTTCAGCTGCTGAAACACTGTGAGTGTGCCCTAATTTCCAGAAATCATTTGCTCTCTTTGCTGGCAGATGTATTTTGTGGCAGATATAGGCAAAATGAATTGGGTCAAACAGCCAAGTATGAATTAAATTACTTATTTTTTTTCTTTCACTGACATCAATAGCTAACCCAGTTTTAATGTGAATAGAGACATCAGCAATTTTTCAGTTACTACACAGAAGAAACATGAAACATTAATTCTTTTTGTTTTCTTTTTAAATGAGAGAAGTATGACTTTTTCATTGCCTAAAAGAAGATTCTCCATCAAAGTTACAGCTCTCTTAGTGTGCAAGGACATGGATTTTTTAGTTGGAATTTAATCCCAAGTCAACTTGGATACTTCCTTGTAAAGGTTTACAGGAAAAAGAAAAAACTAATTGGGTATGAAGTAGTAATGGAATAGCAAAGGTAGACTCTCAAACTAGAGTAAACTTCATCAAAATTTATGCTCCCTTACATCCCAGAAGATAGATATTATAAATTGATATGGCAAGGAGGAAATTTTTTTAAAAGTTTTTTTCTTACTATTGTAAATGTGTTTTTGTATCTACATGGTACAGTTTCACCTGTTCAGAAACCTGAACTTATATTAAAAATTAAAAAAAGCATTCTGGAGAAGATTCCAGGTACTTTCAAATTCTGGACCTAACATTTTTTCCCTCAGCTCCTGGGAAAGAGCCTTTGCTGAACAATTTCCTGACTTTGCCTGGGTCTGATGACTTTTAATGCTCAAAGGGAAGCTGCAAATCAGCTCCTTCTACAGAGGGTGAAAATTAACCAGCAGCAGTGAGAAAAACAAATTCTGGCAACAAGGCAATCTGCTGCCTTATGAAAACTAATAAATAAACCTCACACCTGCCATATAATTATTCCTGCAAGCTAAAGATTTTGTCAGCAGGGAACTGAGGTGCCCAGAGAAACCTCTGCTTCCTCACATGCCTGATTCTATCTCCAAGGATGGAGACTCCACCTCTCTGGGAAATCTGTGCCTGTGCTTGGCCAGGCTCACAGCAAAGAAGTGTTTTCTAATGTTCACACAACCTCTCCTGTGTTCTGGTGTGTGCCCATCAATTCTTGTCACTGGGCACCACTGAAAAGAGTCTGGCTCTGTCTTCTTTCCACCTTCCCTTCAGAGATTTCCAATCTGCATTTATTTTTTTATCCTACATAACAGGCTCTCTTAACTTAGCAAATGCAGATAACAATTTGAGCATTATTATACCACATCCTGAGGAAAACAGACTCGTAAATGAGAGACAGAATGAGTTCTGATGACTCATTTGGCCCCTACTACATTTTCCCAATGTATTTTTAAAGCCTCACCTTTTAACTCACTAAAAAGAAATAAGTTTGAATGCCAACACTGTTAAAAGTTGAAAGAATTTTGCTTGCAAGGGATCTGTTTAATTAATACAAAGAGAAAAGAAGCAGAGACATGGATTTTGAACTAAATTACTAATAAATGAGAAGTACAGGTTAACTGGAAAGTAAACACTGGGAGAGCAAAATTCTATCTCCATTATAAGTTGCAGCTCAATTAACTCCATCAGTATTGCCCATGTATAACAGAACTAAACCGACTGGTGTGCAATTCTAAAGCAAGATACCACTTCCTTTCTTTCCTCCCACCCACAAACATGTGCTGTAAGGGAAAAGAGAAAATTAATTGCATAATTGAACAGGATGCCTATGATCTATTCATTGAGCATGCAATGTTAAATACACGTGGGCTTCATTTATATTTTATTCTGAGTAACTCAGCGGCGCTGATCACAAAACGTATTTATTTCCTTGAACTGTCAACAGAAATTAAATGTCATGCAGTGTTGGATCACTAAATGAATGTGAAACTGGATCAGTATAACTTAGTGTGCCCTTTCACAAGAAGGTAAAAGTGAAACCTTTTTATTCACTTATAACAGTGCTAAGAAGCTGTCTGTCTAGATGACCTCACAGGAACGATTACTAAAAAATTAGCTCTTTAACTCCCTGTGGGGTTATTCTACCTCAGAAAAATTGTTTCTTCTTTGAAAAATTAGTCAGAAAATGCAATAAATATTTCACAATAATGCTTGTATAAGGTCAGCTACTGTAGAATAATTTATTGTGCAACAGCTATTCAGATAATTTCCAAATGTAGACAAGCTACTGAATGCTCTTCCCTTCAGGAGGACAAGGACACATCTTGCTATTCTCCCAAACCTTCCTGAGTCACTCACAAGAGGAAAGCTGAAGAAACTTGTACCTGAGGAACCCTCACAGCAAGTGATGAGGTAATTGCTATAAGTCTCCCTGGAATGTTTGGTTTCAGGGGCTTTGTAATGTGCTATTTTCTCAGAGATCAAAAGGGAAAAGGATACACCAAGAAGACAAACATTTACTCAGTTTTAAGGAAAAGGTGCCAGCTGTGTTGTATCGGCCCTTTATTCCTTACCAGCTCTGTTCTGGTTTTTATTTTTAATTTATAACCAGGGTTGGATACAACCTCCACGGCAGATGTTTATTTTGAATATTTATGTAACTTGCATCTTGTGAGAGAGGAGAGGAAGGAAGTTGCCTTGTAAACCCCTGCAGGGAGCTGCTTTTTGTCTTGTCACTTTCTTCCCTTCCCTTCCTTTGAAGTGCTCGTTTGTTGCTTTACCTGAGAAGGATTTGTCAGCCTGGAGAGCTCCTTGTGATGCCAACTCTCCGGCTCTCTCAAGTACGTCATTGTCCGTGGCGGTGCTCGGCCAGGAAGGAGCTGGTTTAGTGCACATCACCTGGCAGCTTCTTCCACATCTTCTGCACTGTTTCTCACTGCTCTGCCAGCTCCAGGACAGCATGCATTCCCTCAGCTCTGATCACGCCCTGACACTCCACCACATTCAGCAACAACAAGGAGCTGTTGCCCAGCACTGATTATTTGGCTGGCCAGATGAGACATCAAAAGGATTTCAGCACAGGAGAGACACCAGCTGCGGTCTTGGCAAACAAAAGGAGATTTTTCCCAGCCTTAGCAACTCTGCAAAGATTATAAACACTCAGATCTGAAATTTAGGATAATTTGAGCCTAAATGGCAGGAGACAACACACTGCTTTCAGTACTTACAAAGCTACAGGTTACTGCTGTTATTTTTCTCTTCTAGAATCAGAGCCTCTTGGCTTGGTAAAGTGGAGCTTGGGAATTTGTAACACCCAGACACAGAGCTACAGTAAGCATTTAAACAAGTAACGTTTGGTTTGAATCACAGATTTCCTTGTGCTGAGTCTAAATGAACATGTGCATGAAATTTAATGGAAATATTTAAAATTTAAAGAGCTGTGATTTCTGGACTAATGATTATATAATACTATTAGCATCCTGTTGTGTGAGGTTTTCAATTCATATAATTAGAAGATTACTCTAGCAAGAGCTTAGAGTAGAAATGCATTCATATAAAAGCAACTAAAATAAAATTATAAATCTGGGTAAGTTTATATATCTTATCTCAGCAGTTTTGTAAAATTGACACATTTTAGACACATCTTCATCACACTGGAAAAACAAATTCAATAAATTTTCCCAGCAGGGGCTACAATGACACAAAACCTCTCACCAACAAAATGTATTCCTCTTCTTTCTCATCATTTTAGGGAAGTCCTTTACCATCTCCCCTTATCTTCCTCCCACTTTTTCATCATTTAATACCTTTGCATAATTTTGATTTTTTCACCCAAAACCGGTCATGCTCATTCATTCATTTCTGCATAATTGTAACATGACAAAAATTGAAGAGGCAGAGGAGAAACCCTACCAGCTGAAGATTGCTGAGTGTGACAATGCCAGCTTACATTGTGCTTTGGGATTCTTTAGGACTGCTACAGCAGATGTGGCAGCACACTGCCTGGGAGTTGCAGCAGCATCCTCTGTGCTCACAGACCCGCCATGGCAATGTCCTGTGATGGACTGAACAGCAAGGCGAGGGCTTCAGAGCTCCCATTCCATATCCTGTGACAACAATATTTCTGTGGATGTCACAGCCTTTTAAAATCCCTATTTCCTCTCTTTCTGAAAGGATACAACAATCATCAGTCACACAGAGAGAGGGAAAGGGGAACAAGATGAGATCTATCCAAACTCTCTAAGACTACAGACATCCTGATTTTGCTCCACAGCGAAATATCAGTGTGGTGCTGATTCCCCACAGCTCTTCAGCTGCTGGGGCAGAGGAGCTCTGAAAAGTCACGTGGTATCAGAAGAAAATCAGGCCTTTGGTAATATCCTCCATTTTTAGTCACTAGACCATACTTGGTTAATGCTGTTTTCCTGCTGTTGTATTTTCAATGCTTTGATGCAATACCTATTTCATGGGATGTTCACAAAGACATTTAACAAACTGGTGTCTCTGGAATTCAGGCTTTGCTCTTGGTGGTGACCATCAACACCTCCTATTCTGTCAGTAAGGGTTTTATTCACTAGATGGACTCAGAGGGATTCACTTCATACCTGCTTTCATCCCTTTGGACACACAGCTGAAATGCTGACTTACAAGGCTGGACCAACATCCTGTTATCCTCAGAGGAAATGTACAATTGACCAAGAACGGTAGGGGGTCGGGTGAGGGAAGCTCATTTTCATTTCACTAAAGCATTCAGAATTTTTTTTTTTACAGGTAGAGTTGAATTTCCATGCAAATTAAGTGGAATATGCAAAACTATTCATAATAAATCTGAATAAGGCACCAGAAACTTATAAATAGATCTGTAGCTCTGTGAAAGCTTTTATATTTCTTGTCAAAGTTTAAGTGGTCCAGCACACTGGAAGCCTTCAGAAAAATGCCCTGTTGAATAAGTTCTTAATCTTCCCTCTAAACAGCCACTCAGCAATGATTTGGGGGTTTCTCTGCTATTCAACCCTTCATTTTTATGCCTCTTCTAGATGGCTTTTTTATGCCAGACTACCCCGAGGTTCTCCCTACTAGAAAGGCAGTTTCTCAATAATTCTATTTTCATTTGCCACTTTCTAGCTTCAGATAATTTTTTTAATATTTTTTCACAGCTGACCTCTCTGTTGTGATGACATACACATTACGGTTTTTTCTGTTCAAATGGAGAAAATTTCCCCATACTGAGGTGGACATTTCACTGCTTTAGGAGTCTGTCTAGCTTAGAGGATAGGACTTGCTTAGAAAGCCTTCTGACTGCATTTTTCAACATTAAAATAAATTGTTCTCCTAAACTAATTTCAAATCATTGTTTCTAGCCAATGTTCACAGATATAAAGGTCAGGTATAATTGCTTCAAAACTCCTGAATTTGTTCAGACTACATGGCCTATGTATTGCTTAAAGGTGACTATTGTAGCACATTTTATAATGAACAGTGAGAGAGAACTTAGTTCTTTGCAGAGTTTTTGATCTGACAGGAACATGAATTTTCTGAACTAGGTTTTTCTCCACTGATCTTAGTTAGAGTTCACCAGAGGGAATAGTACAGTGCTACTGCTTTAAAATCAATTTAGTTTAATTTTAAATCTGCTAGGAATGATGAGATGTTTTCATAAAAATAACTCAGTAGTGATCTTTTAATCTTTTGTTCTGCTTTCAGTACTTATGACTATGTTAAAATGAACAGCCATTTGCAAGACAGCTGCCACTTTAATAATGGCTTAAAATTATGGAATAAAATTGCATAAAAATTCTAAAGAACCTGAAAATATAGGTACCAACTTTTGAGGTATTTTTAAAAGTGCTTGGTCTGAGTGAATTTATTCTCCTGCCTAAGTCAGCACAGGCAGTGGAATAAAAAGATGGGCTTAATGCCATTGGGGTGGTCTGGGGCAGGATGTTTGCCCCAGAAGAGCTGAGAGCAATCACAGAAGCTGTTCAGGCTTGGCACAGGCTCAAATACCCTGTGCCTGCTCAGTGTGGCTGCCTGGCCAGGGAACAGTGTGGCCACACAGCTTCCAGACAAAGCACCTCAATAAAAAGGAGAGTCCCAGAGGCATTGCTCTGTTTGTACCATACTGCAACAAAACAGAGAACAGGAAAAAAAGGAATCAGCCATTCTATATTTGTATTTGACAGAGATATGCCACCTCTGTTGGCCACTTAAGCTATAAACCCTACAGTAAAATCACCCAAAATGTCACTTTGAGGTCATTAATAAGGGTTTGTTACTAACATAAACTCTGCTTTGGTAATACAAACAGAGGATCCTCTCAACTACAACACTGTGATCCACTTAGTACCCTGCTCCATGCAATCACTCCTGAAAAAATGTCTATTTATTTATCAATTCTCAGCATCAGTTTGCTTGAACAAAAGCTGCACACATGGACAGCTTGGAGAAATGTGTAGGGCTTTGCAGAGCCTTTATCAGGTATCTGTAACATTTTTTTAAAGAATGGCATATTAGTGAGGCTGTTCCTCGAGGAGATACTTGTCTTATTCGTTGTTGAAATATATCTTCTGTAAGTACTTACATTCATACAGTATGAGGGCTAAAAGATACCAGCTCAGAATAACAGTATTTCCTTCTCTTTGCAAAACTGAACACGTCCACACAAGATGAAAAGTAGCAAAGGATCACACACAAATTTCCATGTGTTTTATTGCTACTTTTCCTTCTGGCTGAAACCAAGTGCAGCTGTAAGCACAGAACCTGAATCATTCTCTCTCAGCTGAGAATATGCAGCAGGAGCATTAGAGATAGATTAAACTATCCAAAATGACATTTTGAGCAGTATGACTCCATCTTATACCCAGAAATAAGTGGTTGCAGTGAAGCTGCTTCAAGAATACATATTCCTGAATTAACATTGTATTCTTCCTTTAGCATTCAGCAACTTACAGTTAAAAACTTCTTAGCTGTGTTTATCTCTTAAAGAGCTGATAGATCATGAAAACTTTTGCTGTCCCAGCTAAGACTAACAATCAAATGTGGTAATTCTGATAATTGTGGTATACTGCATTTACCACAGATGTGGCTTTTTTTCTGACAATCCTTCTGATGAGATGTTGAATTAAGGTTTTCACCTTTTCTCTTCTCTTCCCTCTTTCCTTTCATGCCTATAGCAATACCCCTCTGGCTAACCTCTTGTTACGAGGCCAGTAAGGAGCTGAAGATATCTCTATAACAAAATCAGATACTGAAGGGATGCCCTTTTTCTGATTGCTCAGTAGTTCCTACTCTCTAATCAGTATTGAATCAATGCTGAAGTTACTATGTGCTGTTTATCACAAAATATTCTGAGCTGGGAGGGGCCCACAAGAAACATAGTCCAACTTTTAAATAAATGGCCTGTACAAGGATCAGCTCCATGACCTTGGTGTTACTGGCATCATGCTCTCATCAACTGAGTTATATAAATATATAGGTATATAAAAAGAGATAAATAAATAGCTGAGATATATAAAAAGCTGCTGATCACCCAGGGTTATTCAGTTCACATAAATATTTGCCATTAGTACTACTCAAAATGAATTTGAGAATGTGTGTTATTCCCACTTTTGTCTCTTTAATTCTCCTGTATGTTCTAAAAGCAGTGGTGTGATAGCTCCTACCTGGACCCTGCTACATGAACTTTGACTTATTTTAGGATCTTTTCCATGAGATCCCTGTTGTTCAGTGCCATACTGTTACTCCTCAGGATTGAGAACATTTGTTTGTCTGCAGACTGAATGAGCACACAGAAGGGATCCAGACCTTTTCTATCCAGGCACATTCCTCAAATCCTAATTCCTCTGGCATTCTGCCCAATGTCCTTCTCCACCCTACAGTTTTCTTAGCTTCTAGTTTTGTAACTCTATTTCGTAACTGTGCACGTGACATTGATACACTCTCATGAGTTGGGTTATGAAAAATTAAGCTCTGAATTGCAGAAATATTTATATGGAAAATGATGCCTTCTTGCTCATGGAAAGCAGTAAACAAATTAGCCTAAAATACCATAAACAAATCAGTCTAAAATACCTCATAATTTTGTCATATTCCCATGTCTGTAAAGACCATCAGTTGCACTAACACTTGCAATCTTCGCATTATTAGGTTTCCTTCATTAGCTTCCATTTTAATTGAGAAGAACTTTTCATAAACCCCTCTATTATTTCTCAAAGAGGATGGAGGCAGAAACAGCAACCTGTGGAATATTCCCTCCTCTTCTCCATGGAGGGCAGTATGTACTATTGCTCATTTCAGTTTTCTATTAGCTTGACTTTCTACACAAAAAACATCCTCAAAGGCCTGAAGCTCAAAATGCTTCCCCAACCTGATAGCATCTTAATGTGCTCTTGTAATGGATTCTGGAACAGGTGGCTAATAAATTAACCAGAGGTATGCAATCTATTATTGACTGGCATCATTCCAACCACACAGCTCTCACATGACAGCTTGTTTCATGTAAATTTTATTGTATTGAAGGTTCTATTTGTTACCAAGAGGCTTCCTTACAGATGGAAAGAAAGTGCAAATAATATTTTCTATTTTACATAGGATAATGCTTAAAGCAAGCAAGCAAGCAAGATTTTCCTCTAGGCCTTTTATACTCTAGGATGTTAACCAGCAACATAAATATGTTAAAAACTTAGGAGCTTGGTAACTGAACAGATAAAAATAATATATAAAAATTTGTCTGGTGCTTTTTCACACTAGCAAACAGAGCAACTCTGAAGCAGATTATGAAGCTCTGCACAAGCAGACCTCCGAATACTGCAAGTTTATCTTAATTTTGCCATGTAATATTGCATAGATTATTAGGTACATTTTAATTTCCCTATGATATTGAGCCAAATCTCTTTCTTAGAGATCTCTAATCTCTCATCACCGACTGATATCCATCCCTAAACAAATAAAGCAAAGGCTTTTCTGCTAAGTCTCTGCTTTCCTTCCTTCTAGCTGGCTACTTATTTCTGCCTGGGTATGAAGCCATGAGAATAATACTCTTAGGGGAGTTATTCTGGGAGGAGAGATTCTTGTTCATGGAAGAATGCCAAAATCTCTTGCCCTCCTATTCCTACATCAGCTTGCAGGATATTTTCTTGCAGAAATTCCTGCAGGACAGGAAGGGCATGGGACAGGCCACATGAGCTGTGAGTGTTCAAATAGTGCACAAGGACTGAACCACAGAGTTTGAGCCTGATATATAAAGGTTTAAAGGACTGCAGGGCTTAGAAAACAGGCACTAAGAAAAGTTGTGTATTTTCATAAGTGACAGAGATTTGAGTCTTCCTTTGAAAGTGATTTGATTTGGTCTGGAGAGAAAATGAATTAGAAATCAGTATTTCAAGCATGAATTTTATTACTTATGGATTGTTGGAATGGGTGGCTTTACATGCTATGATTGACATATACATATGTCAAATTTCTAACTTTAATGTCAAAGGGGACAAGGGGATTGACACTTTTTCCTGTAATACAACTGAATAAATACATTCTTCTGAATTGATGATTCCCTTTGTTAGTCCTCTCTATCTCAATAAATGTGAAGGGCAGTGCACTAAAACCAATTCAAATATTTCACAGATAGACCTATCTTGTCTTTTACCCATTATTTTGCTGTTTACCATTCTATGCTCTAATTCTGGAAAAAAAATAATTCTGCAATGAATTGTAATTATTGATTCTGTATTTTTCCTGTCTTTATTGATGTTTATGAGCTGATCCACTAAGTCTTTTGAGAGTCTTTTGAGAGCTATTTTTTCACCATAACCAAAGGAGTTGAAGCATAATATTTAGTAATTTATAGAAAAGGGGGTTGTTTATAGAGAAAGCAAAATAGTTTGCTTCTTTCTTTCTTGTAATTACTTACATGGAGAAGAAATATATTGATATTTATGATATTTAAAAACTTGAGCTTTGAATTACTACTTTAAAATTAAATAAAGAATAAAAAATCAAGTACTGCATTTGTGAAAAGAAGACTTCAAGAGCAGCTTGGTCACTTACAGGAAGGAAAGCTCCCAATGACATTTTCACTAAAATGTGCTGAAGGCAACACCACAGAGAAACCTTAACCTGGCAAATACATGTTTAGGAGTTTCCTTAAGCAAGTATCTTCACAGCATGCATAAAAAAATGATAATTTAAAAACTCCCCTAACATCAGTAATGAAATTTGCCAGTATAGAACCATTAAATAAAAGAAAGAATGCTGTAATGTAGCACAAATAAAATATGGAATGTTCAAACATAGCACATTTATTCTTACAAGTGTTTTATAGTTAATGAGTCCTGTTCTGTGGGAACAGGGTTTTCTGTTTTGAGTTCTTTTTATCTCCCTCCCTACTGCCAGTGCTTTTTTACTTCTGTTCAATGTGCATACAAATTGGATAATCACAATGGTTCTTTATCTTTTTTTTCTTTATACAGAAAAATAAAGACCATCAAAATGAGCTGTCTTGATATTCCAACAACGTTTAACAATAAAATCCAGCTAAAGGATTGTACCCATGGAAGCTGTAAGGAAACACCAATAAAGCATGGCAGGTTCCAGTGGCCTAAGGGAAGCCAGCTACTCTGAAAAAACTTCCATGTTAAAACAGGATTACATGGAGTGTAACACCTCCTTCCTAATCTGTGCATTTTCCTGATTTCCCTTGTATCTTTTTTATTCTTCTGAATTCAGTTATATTCTAATTAAAGCTTACGTTTTTGCATTAAGTTGAGATGCAACGCATTCCCTATTTTTTCTTTACAGGGTGGCAGTAAGAAGCTAGGTACAATTAATTATCAACTAACTAATGAGATATTAATGCTGGCAGTTTCACTGACATTTATAAACTGTTTTGATTGTGAGTTTAGGTTTATTCTGCAGATATCCTGATAGGGTTACCTCACTTATAAACACTTTTTGTTTTACACAGACAAAGTTATTCTTAAATTTCATTAGGGCACTTCATTTGAAATCTGTGGGTGTAATTTCAGGTTAAAAACTGTATCTTATTTTGTGACTTCTAGCTCTTTCTATATTTATAAAATTTACTATGAAAAGTACTTTTGTCAGTAAGGATCAATACCAAATATTTTCCAACAGTATTTTGATGCAATGATGTAATTATTGTACAGTTATATACAAACATTATGATTTACTAAACAATATGTAATTGTGTAACATTTTTTATCCCAAGGAAGACACATTTATTTCATCCTTGTTCTTAGATTCAGAAGACACAAAGGAAAGCTAAAATAGTTAGATGGTCAGTTTGATTTAATTATTCTGCTGTTCTGTTCCATGTTTGTCCTTGTGTCTTCTGTGTAGGAATTTTATTCTTATTCTGAGCCACTGGGTGCTAATATGGTAAGAATGGATATTCACAACCATTGTATAGAACACTTGATAAATTTTATCAGATACCATTATTGATACATTCATCAGGCTGACATTTAAATAGTCTGTATCAGTATAGTATCACCAGAAAATTTCAAACTGCAAACAGTACAGGTGAAAATGTAGAAAACAGCACATAATACATTTAAGTAATAGATAAAATAATAGGATGAAGTAAAAATGTTTGCATTATTTTAATTCAAGGGAAGAATTCCTTGTTCTGAAAACTATTCTGAAAGATCAAATAGTGACAGACTACTTGTCTTGTAACTTGATGAATCACTCGTAAAATAAAGTAATTTTGTGATTTTCCACTGTTTTTTCCTGTCAATGGAAAGTGTGCTGCCACCATGGGTATTTCCACTGTGACAAACTGGCATCTCAGGCAGCTGTTCCTTTTAGTGTATAATATCAGCAGTCAGACAAATAGAAGAGTCATAAAAAAAAAAGACTAGAGCAAGCTTTTTCAGCAGATCATGTATATATGCTCCAATACCATACAATTCAAAAGTGCAAAATTAAAAAAAAAACAAATTAATAAATAAATACGAAAAAGGCGGTGAAGAAGGTAGAAAAAAAAAGGAAAAAATATTCTTAAATAGCCAAGAAACTGAAAACAGCCTCACAACCTGAGGGACAATTTTCTGTTTGACTATTATCATTGCACAGTGGTTTTATTCCATAGGCAGACACTCCTAGAACTGTCTGGGTTTGAGCTCTCCAAGACAAAAAGCAAAGCAAGACCTTCTCAGTGAGCTGCCTCCAGCCCTGGAAGTCACACACACCTTCAGTCCCCAAAGGCTTGAGCTTTATGTCAAATTTTTATGACACTGAGCAGATTCCTCCTAAGCCTCTGAGAATCATAAATGTTATTTTTTTTTAAGGTCTACTGCAAAATAATAGAGGGCAATGTTAAGATCTTTGTAGCATAAAGAAGTAGTTGTCTTTCTAGAATAGAAGACTAAAGTTTTGTTTCTATGGCAGGGAGGATTTTGTGTTTTCTAAACCAAATGCACCTAACACTAACTGGATGTTGAGAGATAAACAACAAGTTCTTTTAAAGCAAATGAATATTTTGAAAGGGATAAAATCTAACCAATACCTTGAAAAGCATGACGTTTCACTTTAGATGATTACCTTGTAACTAGTAAATGGTTCTTGAATTTTACTCTGAATTCTGTGGTACTGATAACTGTCAGAAAAATTAATTAATGGCTTGATCTGATCTGCTAAAGTACATTTTCCATGTTAAATTAAAAAAAGGTAAAAATTATAATTGTTGTTACAATAATTATTATAATTCTCTCCATTGCCAGTCAGAAAGGTCCTTGAAGTAATGAACTTCAGAACTTTGAGCAGAGGAATGACTGCTTTATAAATAAAATTATCTCTGTTCAACATATTTACTGTCACGAGACATTTACTTTTGTTAATCATATAGACAGAATATGTTTATCAGGAGAATTTTCCAGACAGAAATATAGGTTTCTTCATTTCTCAGTATAGGCAGGACCTAATGCCACTGAAACCTCTAAAAAAAAGAAATTCTGGGACCAACTTCCAGGGAAGCAAAAGGCAAAAACCTCCCTGACTTCAGGAGCCATTTAGTTTCATTGTATGCTGCCAGTGATACCCTCCTGCATTTCTAAAACCATTTCCAAAGTTACTCTTTGGGAATCAAACCCTAATATTAAAAAGAAAAACCCCTCAAAAGTAAAATAAATCAATCATCTTGTATGTTTTGCTTAGTTAATGACTGACACTAAAAGATTTCATAATTGCTAAAAATGAGAGCCATTTCTCAGGGAATGATGCAAAATCTCTGTAAACAAAGAAGACCATGACAGGGTATAGCTGTGTCTAACATTGCATTTAAACAGCAAACACATCTAGCAATTTATTTATCAGTCAGAATTCTGAGTCCCTGTTATTGACTTTTGACAGAGAATCATGGCTATGGTACAGACAGCTTCTCAGGCCTGTCATTTAAAACCTCAGCAATTTTAAATGGACCCTCCATCATGTCTAACACCTAATTATCTTGTCTAAGTGGTTTTGCCAGGCGAAGAAGATAAACAATTATCAAGGAGGGTGGCAAATTCAGAATGTTCAAAAACTGATTGCGTTTGAAAAAAGAATAACGTTTTGACCCCTACACACGCTTAACTTAAACCTATGTTTTAGATTTTTTTAACATTCAATTAGTATCATTTTTTTCAATATTCATTATGGCCAGTGAGATGAAAGATCAATTTGTCACCTGATGAGCTGGGAATTATAGAAACCATGAAATGCTGTAGTTTCCACTGGCAGAAACTTTGAAGTCTTTCCATATTTACTTGGGCTGTGAGACATTCTGAACTTGCACATCCTCTCAAAATGATGGGGTTTATTGTTTTCAATTTGAACCTTGACCACATTCCTTTATCTATATTCTATTTCCTGTAAGTACCTAGAATCTTATGTTGTTTCAACTGCTTAAGTTTGCTGCCTTTCTCAGCCCACAGCTCCCTGCTTTTTGTTGATCTTTAAGTTCCCTTCCAACCCAAACTACTCTATAATTCTGTGATTTTTTGGTGCATGCTCAGGTCGCCCCCTCACCCTTGTCTGGTTTGAAAGGTGGTGAGAAGTGCTTCCCTCTGGACTGCAATAAAGATCTTGATAGTTTAGTGAGGGGAGAAGAGAGATAAAACCTCCACCTCCCTGCATGGACATAACCACCAGCAGCACCAACAGATCACATTTGCTTGTTCAGCATCTGGTTCATCCCAGAGTTCTGAAAAAGTGCACCTGAGAAGGTACTAAGAACTGCCACAGTTAAGGAGTGAAGTTCCTATTATTTATGGAAGTCATAACCAGGACTTCAGAAATCAACTACTGCAAGTAAA
The DNA here is from genome assembly GCA_013397375.1 of Toxostoma redivivum. Classification (NCBI taxonomy): domain Eukaryota; kingdom Metazoa; phylum Chordata; class Aves; order Passeriformes; family Mimidae; genus Toxostoma; species Toxostoma redivivum. The sequence continues at coordinate 140,817 of VXBI01008828.1, read as the reverse complement.
CTGACTTGTAAAAAAATACAGCCGATTTTCAGAAAATAATACATTTTCAGTTTGCACAGCAAAAACCAGTGAACTGCTGTGTAAATTTACGTACAGCAGCTGGAACTGTAAAACCACTAAGATAAGCTGCTTCTCATAAGGTTCTTGCCAGACATATTTGGCATGTTGAGTAAAGCCAAATAAAGTATTTCTGAAGAATTAAAAAGGTAGCAATTTGTACAGGATTATTTTCCTTATCCTCAATTGCTTTTTTTTTGCCCTTTCAAGGGTGAGGCAATTAAAATTTTAAATGAAAATTGAATGAATGCTAGTGGGCATTAATGCAGAACATATGAAGATGGAAACTGGTAGCAATCTGTTCTAGCAACCAAAACTGTGTCTTCCAAGCAAGCAAAGGGCTCTTTCTAAAGTGACCTAGCCTGTAATCCTTCTAAAGTATACTGGTTGATACAAGTAATTAGCTCAGCCAAATAACTAAATAAATGCCTTTACAAGACATTCTCAAACTAGGATTTAGCAACCGCAATAAAAATGGTTTTTTAAAAACTTGATTTGAAATGGAAATTGGGTTCTTTAGCTGAAGAATTCCATAAAAAATAAGGTTAGTTCATTGCAGTCTGATGGGATACAAATCAACCAAGAATTCCTCCCTTTTCCTTGTACACTGTATCTGACTTCCACAGAAAGGATGGAAAATTTTAAAATAACAGTAGCAGAAGCACTAACACTAGTAGATAATAAAATTAACAAAATAGGAATTGGTGTGCTGCATTCTGATTACTGAGGCATTTGCTATTGAGCCATAATTTGGAAAGCGTCCTCACAACTGATCTGAACATTATGGCTCTAGAAATCACCATGAAAATGCCAGAACTGCCAGCATCTCCACTCTGTAGCATATGTGAAAAATCAGAATGTCTTAAGCTCTTTGCTCTTTGGGGTATTTCTATTTCTGCTCTGTGTTTCTGGGTACAAAGATGCCATTCAGTGTCTTCCCTGGCTGCATCCATTCTCACAGCATTGTTTCTGGAGCTCCAAGTTGCCCAGCAAGTGACTCCTTTGTAAATCAAGAGTATAGAAAATGGGTCCTGATAGTTTTCCAAGAAGATATGTTTGGATTTAATAATTTAATTTGCATAGTCACACATAAATCACATAAGCAGAAAGCTTCAGAACTTAACACAGGCATGGATTTGGTGATGGGGAAAGGGACTACCTTACCAGCTCTGCTTCATGAAATTGTTTATGTGAAGTACAGCAAAGAGAGATGATTTTCCTATTTGCAGTAGAGGGTGTTCTCAAGGCTTAGCTCAGTCCTGGGGACTTAACTGCTTTCAGGACTTAATGCAGTTGTGGGATTTCACCTTGTTTTTCAACTGGTGGCAAGCAGAAAAAAGTATTTGTGTATCAAAACAAAAACTGAGACCCTTGCTGAAAGAAAAATGTACCCTAAAGCAAAAATCTTAAAACAGAGTTTTCTGAAAACACAGCAAATATAATCACAGAAGATGCTGAGTTGGAAGGGACCCACAAGGATCATCCAACTCTGGGCCCTGCACAGGACACCCCAAGAATCACACCCTGTGCCTGAGAGCATTGTCCAAATGCTCACTGAATTCTGGCAGGCTTGGTGCTTTCCAGGGGAGCCTGTTCAGTGCCCAGCCACCCTCTGGGTGAAGAACCTTTTTCTAATGTCTAGCAGAAGTTCTGCACTAACTTAAGTTAATGCAAACCAAGATCATTACCCAAGAAGTCATGAATATCAGAAACTTAATTTTGGCAAAACAAAGGTTTTACTGGAGATGTCAGACCTTCCAGAAATTATCTTGTCCAATTTTTCAGGGGACTTCTGAGTAAAATAACACTTGCTGCCCAGAGTGCATCACTGCGAGGCTTTGACTGATAAAGGTCAGAGGGCAGGCAGGCATCTTGGCTTCCCAATTGATGCACAGCCCTTTCCAACACAGTGACTGTGTGAGGGAGGGTCTCTCCCTCCCCATTTCCCGTGAGGTCTGACATGACATGACAGATCTGTCACCCACAGGCTTGTGAGGTGTGACATCCAGCAGGTTTGCTGTGATGCTGCTTTAACAGTGATTAAAGAGCAAGACTCGATTTGTAGAAGCTTTCACGATTCCTCCATCGCCTTCAAACACAAGAAGAAAATCTGTCAGAAGCTGTTCTGTCCCAGAAAGGAGTGAAGGCTGGCACCAGGGCATCAGATGAGAAGAAAAGGTGTGGGCACCTGCCACCCCAGGCAGCCTGCACAGGCATCTCAACTCAGAGCTGCAACCGGAGCTGGAGCTTGGCCCCTTCCTTCAGTTCTGGGCTCAAACTCCTGCTCCTGGTGCCTTGCTGTGGCTCTGTGGGACAGCCTGGGGACAACAGGGCTCACTGCTTATTGTCTGACACTGCTGTGCTGAGCTTGGCATGATGAGCTGCAATGTGCTAAAGCAAAGAGCTCTTTCTCCAGGGGCAGAAATGTCTTTATTTCCTAAGCTGGAGCTCAGAAATAGCCAAGGTGCAGAGAGGTGTGGAATGGCACCTGGCCACAGTTCACAGAACAAAGCTGGAGCTGGCCAAGTGTTGCCTGGAGCAGAATGCAGAATGGGTTGAAAGGTGTCAAACTTTCAAACTTTTTTTCTTTCTTTTTATTTCTCTGCATAAATATGCATACAAGCATGCATATATATGTGTCCATATGTGTGTTTGTGCATATTAAAATCAGGCCTGACAAGCCTATAGCGAGAAATTGTAATGAATTTATTCTTTGTAATTGTTTCTGTTCATCAAAACAAACAAACAAACAAACAAATTAGGTAAAATTAAATACTGCCCTTTAAAATGAAACTGAATTTCCTCCTGCAAAAAGCACTTTATGGCAGCATGTGTTTGCCCATATTTTTGCTAGTTCTTCACAAACAACTTTGGAGCAAATTGGCAATTTTTTTGACAAATTTAGAGAAGTCCAAAAGATCTATTTCTGTAGCTTTCATGAGAATCAATATCTGCATGAAGATAGACCCAACAATAAATGTGAAACTGTGAACAAATTGTGGTGACTTCTTGCCCAGCCAAATCAGTAGGAAATAAAAGAAAAAGCCCCAAGCACACACGTGAAGGAAATAAAGTAGTACCAGTCCTGCTACTGATATTACAAATAATTTAGTCTTTAAGGAAAAAAAAGTACAAAAACACAGAGATAATACATATTAAAAAGAAGCAAAAGGTTGAAAATTGCTAGGCATGACTTTGGATAAAGACTTTATACATGTCTTGATCTATTTATATCCTATATTCAGACAGAGGTATCTCTGGATATGAGAAAATGTACCTTCTAAAACTTTCTATAAAAGGAAACCAGAATTTATTAAATTAAAAATGTTCAAGCTAAAGACCTGTGTTTATGAAGGCATGGCACAAAGATAATTAAAAATTTCCAGCAATAAATTAAGTGGAACAGATTTTATTAGGAGGCATCATGTTCTTTAGAATTGAGACTTCTGTTGCCAGAAAAAATTAAAATAAAAAGGAAGAAAGTATCATGATTTTGACATCAGTCTTTTAAGACATGCCTCCAAGATGAGGCCTCACTTCTAAATGACTGCAGAATAGTTAAATCTGCTTATTAGAAAGCAAGCTGGTAAATGGTTATGCACAGAACCTCACTGAAAATGTCATAACTTCAGATTATGTAACAATAATCAATTCCTAGACATGTTTCTCCCCAAAAATAGTGGTTGTATAGAACTACTCAGGCACATCAGGAAAAGGAATATAAGCAGCAAATGCCTGAAACCAACTATTTTAAACAACAATTAAACACTTTTGAACTGCAAGATATACTGACTACAAACTGGCCTTTTCACGTTCTCTAATGAGATATTAGCAGATTGTATCAAAGTGTAGTTATACAACTTTAATAATTCTATAAAAGATATATTTCAAGAAGGTGATTTTGAATGCATTGCAACTCCCTTGCATTGATGCAGCATTTGTAGTTGGTTTGGGTTTTTTTATACTTTTTCACCTGAGGCTAACAGATAAATATTTCAGCACTTTATGTACTATTGAGGGCCTTTTCATGCTACTAATAAGGAAGTAATGCACTGCTAGAAAGAACAAACAACTGATTAGTTGTGAAATAGTCCCACTGATACTGAAACTAGCACTAAATCTGGAACTTCAGAAAGAGGAAACTGTTGCCTGGTGAATCCCTGAACATTGTTGTGTCTGCTTTTATATCTGTGCATCTTCTGGACAGAGAGTAAAATAAATGAGAGGCTAGTTAAGATTTACAGCTTTGCTCGCTTTCTAAGGTCACACTCTCTTAATGAGTAATTGTTCATCCTGGCACTTGCTGCCACTAAAGGAGCTCTAATACCAAGTCAGTAGTGATAGAGATATATGTCCCTAACCCCCAACAATCTACAGCTGAGGGAGAACAATGTCTTGTGCATCTTTCAATTTTCTCTTACATTTTTAAGCTGGCAAATGCGTTCTGAAGGGAAGTCACCTTCACATGCACACAGCTATTGCCACGCTTATACCCAAAACAAATGCCCATTTTTACAATCAGACTAGTTTTTATTAGTATTTCTTTATTTTTGATATGTCAGGTGACATTGCTGAAAAGCAAAAAAATTGTTTTATGATGGCTTTTCCAATCAGCATCATCACATTTACTCCAAGCTAGGAATTAACTTCCTGCCTAATTTGTCACAATTTAAAATTAAGCATGTAGCAATGTTTAGAGGCAGAGCCATGACATTTGTGTTTGGCTGAGGCAGTGGTCACCATCAGTCTCAATTTATCACTTTTAATTTAAATGCCCATGCCAATGATTTTCATTCTTAAAGCTATGACTGGCATTTATGGATTTCAAAATCAAAAGGAAAATAAGCCACAGTTAGGAATTCAACCACTCAGATCAATGAAAACTTGTTTTATAACTGAGAGTGCTCCAGTTAAATCCCATCTGCCTGACAGAAGGAATTTAATGTTTCTAACAACTCCTTTCCCACTTTAAACTGAGAATAACTTTTTATTGCAGCACTAAGCCACTACTTGCTGGACAGATGCCGACTATTGATGTTGTGCTCTCAGGAAATATTGTGAAGCAAGTAAAGGTGAGTGCACCAACCTAAAGAACCATGCACTAATAACCAAATGTCGATCCCTGAGCTGCCTGATAGTTGCTACTGTTCTCTTTTTAGACAACTGATGCACTATTTCACTGCTGGAAGGTAGCAGCAAAAACTTGAGAGGAATTAGTAAATGGAGGAATATACTCCATATGAATTTATTGTGAAAATAAATGTCAGTTAAATTTCTGAACGACTTGGAAGGTGAATAATCTGGATTATTTGGTCCAATATCTCACAACTAGCAGTTAATATGAATTAGAATTATTTTATATCACTTTCAAAAGTTAAATAGATAGGTACATTTTTTTTAACTGCTATTACTTGCTAAAATATGTACTAAAATAGAGACATCCACATGACTGTGTGTAATGGTCTCATAAAACCACTCACCCACTCATGTCAGAAAAACAGAGAGTGAAGGAGAGAAACAGAAGTCCACATGTTATTCCACACCACTCTGTATTACGCAATAAGAAGCAATCTTATTCTATGGAAACTGGGAAGTAATTTAAAAATATTAAAGAAAGACTTCATTTGGACATCACACTTTGTTTTGGTTTGTTGTGTTTTCTAACTGTGACTTTCCTTGGCCACAGTTTTTAATCCAGAAAGAAATAATACAATTCCTTAAATTATTAATAAACTTTTGGTAAATCACTAGTTTTTGTTTTGAGATCATCAGTGTCATCCAAACCCCGAAGATTTTAGCTGTGAAAGAGCCAAAGATGATTTGAGGGCGATTTCCCCTCTCATTAATCTCCCTGTAAATCCTTGAATTTACAGGATTATCCACCCCCACTCTACTGCTCTGAGTTGGTTCCCTTCCCAATTTATCATCCAGTAAAGGAGCCAAAAGGAACCTGCTGCACTTTGTAAGGAAATGTCCCATACAGGAAATAAGCTTCAAGAAAAAAAACACATAGAAAATCAGTACCAATTAAAGGATTGATCATATACATTTTGTTTTGCATAAAATGGCTGTGAAAGTCACCAGAAATAAAATAATTGCTGTTATTGAAATCTGGAGAATTTGTATCACTGCAAACAAATCTATGCTATTCTTGTTTCCCATTGTAAATTTTACAAAAACTATCAAATATTGCTGTAACTCAGAATAATGGAATATTTTCATATTTTCAAGTCCACAGAGTATGCTGTAATAATATTTACCCTTATTAAATATTTTTATCTTTAATTATTACAAGTGTATCTAAAATCCTCAATAGATAAGCAGGAATATCTAATCAGAAAGAGAAAAAAAATCTGAAAAAGTTCCATGGAAAATACAGAAATACTACTAAATATTTCCACAAAATTAAATATTCCTATTGCAAATAGAAAGATATTAACATACTAACCTCTTAACTACTAACCTCTTAAACTATTACTTACTTTTAGTTAGATTAAGGAATCAGTGACAAACTATTTCACTTTTTTTTATAATATATGAATGCATAGAGAAGCAAAACTATCTATAGTATTATACCATTTTTAAACTTCAGATATCTTTAGTTATAGAAATAAATTAATATAGATGTTTTAATTAATTTCAATCTTCCATCAACTGAGACTAATAGTGACTTGCTCATAAAAACTGACACATATTCCACCCACTCCAATTTTTTTGAAGATATCAGCATTATCCTCCCTAAAACTGCCTTAGAAAGCCCCATTTTTAATGTCTGACAATATAACCATTATCTTGAAATGCAAACAAATTTTACTCACAGTGCAGCTTAAAAGAGTTTAGCTTTATTATGTTTATGAGAATGTAAAGATTATCTTCGAAGTGTATCCAGAATTCTCCTATAGATATGAATATGGAAGACCAAAATCTGCACGGGTTTTTCTTTTACAATTGTTCACCATCCAGACCTGTGGCTGTAACATTCATGATGCTTAGCTAGAAATGTTAGGCCATTTTTATGAACCAGCTGTGTTACAGAGCAGTGGTGAACAGAGAAGGAAAAATGCAGGACAGGGCTGAAAATCTCACAAACTTTTTTTTTTTTTAAGCTGAGATTAATAAATTTTTCAGTATTACAGTGTACTGTTTCATGAAGCAAAGGTTACCACTGACACTGGCATCACTGAACCTGATTGTTTCAGGAAAAGGTCAAGGAGATGAATGCAGATAAAACTCTGCTCTTCTGCTAGAGATAATTTCCCAACACCAAAATAATACACATCAGGGAACTAAGTTAATACAGCTTTGCAGTCACATTTGTTCTCTGAAAAGGTATAGATTTTCATCTTCCCTGCTCTCAATTTGCTTCTTTGATAAAAAAAAATTACTTCAAATTACAAGCAAGCATATTTAAAGCTAAATACTATTTAACACCACATTAGAAAAAATGTGATTTCATCTATTTACTGACTCTGAAGATTTCCTATTCTGTCAGAGTTGTGTTATTTACAAACTGAAATCAATACTTTCTGTAAATTTGCACAGAGATGCAAACATCAGTTAAAATATTTATTAAAATATTTTCCCTTTAGAATAAATTGTATCTATGAATAAGATATCAAAATTTCATCTCATGTCTAGTTAGTGATATTTCTAGCCTGATAGAAAAATGTAAGAATTGAGGGAAAAGACAAATTCATATTTTCTCTATTGTTGATAGACTGCAGCCCATCATCCTTGAACTAATTTCCTCCATCCCAATACTCCCCTACCCTACCCTGTAAATTTTTTTAGTGTCCTCATTATCTCAAATTACAGGATAAAAGAAAGAATTTTTAGAAAATTTTAGAAGAACAGTCTAATTTTGAATAATGGAGCATGGAGTTTAATACTATGTATACATGACCAAGTTACTGGAATCAGACAATTTCTTTTACAGAGAAATTTGAGCTAATACAATATAATGATAATTCATTTCTAAACTGTAAAGCTCAGTATTAGACACTGGCTGAACAACTTGTCAGTAGTTTACAGGAATATAAAACAGCTGTTTGCCATGTAAAAAGAAGTTAGAATTTATAAATCACTTAGAAAATGTTCATTAATCTCTAAGCACTTCAATACAATTATAGATCAAGCTCATGATTTAGAAGCTGTTGCATGCATTATTTAAAATAATATGGAAAATAGAAGTTTAAAAACACAACTTTCTGTTCAGACAGAATAAGCACAAAGATAATTCTTGCAAATGCAAATTCATTCAAATAATGAGATTTAATTAACATTGCAGCAATTTATAAAGTTTGCCATTAACTTAAGCAGAAAAGTTGTGACTAATTATCCAAGTACAGTGGATGAAGGCAAAAAATTAAGCAAGAGCAGAGGAGTGTTCAGGAAATATGAGCAGAGCTAGGACTGCCTTGCATTTTTATCCAGTGGGACATCTGTAACTGACTGGTAGTGAAAAAGTTTTGGGACATTAAATCTAATTTTGCAAGTAGAGATTGCTTGTAAATATTTGCTTTAAAACTTCAGTTCTAAAATAACATGGGGTTTAATGTAAAAGATGATGTTGTTTCAAGAAAGAAATATGGTGATGAAATAAGTCAAATTTTCTGAATACATCTGTTTTAAAAAACTATTAAATTTTTTAGTTTATTTTTCATATTATAAGTTCTTTCATTACCATGGCTCGCTCTTTCACTCAGATTTGCCATGGGAATGGTTCTGCACGTCATCTTCCTTTTCCTTTTGGTTATCCTGACTCTACATGTAGATAGCACAATAAAACACTTGTATCTGATGCATTTTATCATGTGAAAACAACAAAAGACAAAATACTCTGAAAAGGCAGTCCTTCACAGAATTAGTTGCACCTGCTCCAGGTCAAGAAGTATGAAATGGATTTAAAACAGTTTTATTGAAAAAGTCCACTTTAGAACCTCTAGCCATGTCTTGAATATCTGATAATATTCCTGCTTTTAGTGAGGGTTTTAAGGGAAGCCTTAAAAGAAGAGAAACAAAGAAAAGGATGCATATTTAATATGCAAAAATAAGTTCTCATTGGAAACCAGACATTGCATGCTGGATGGAAATAAGATTTAGCAGATTAAGAGCATGGCTTTTTTCCCCTTCTTTTGCCCCTGGCCAAGAATGCATTCCCCAGTCCTGACACTTCTTGTCTCATCTCTCTCACAGATTAGGATTCAGACTCAAATATGAAGTCTCACTTCAAGTAGGTGTTTTTAAAATACTAAAAAGGGCGTTTTAAATACAACATGCATTTCTAAATTAAATATTAGGTGTGCATACCCTGGCTACTATAAACTTTCCAGAGGAGCAATCTGTATTATTCATTCATAGGAGCAACAGCATAAATTTTACAACAGTAGGAAAACATTTAAATATGTAACACAGATATGAAGACAGCAAACAGATGTCTCTCATTGTTAGTCTGGGCAGAAAAAGGTAAAAGCATGTTATTAGAAATATCTTGAAGCTAACAGAGCTGTAAAATAAACTTCTAAAGCTTTGGAAGCTATGTAAATTTGAGTCAGCTCTCATTCCAAAGTGCACAACTTAATACCATTATTGTGTATAAATTAAAACTATCTGCAAAATTTGAGCCTAAGGCAAATGCATATGGAAGAGTCAAGAGTTGTTGAGTGTAATGAAGAAACTACTTTTAAGAAGCAGAGGAATCAGGCAAACTGTTCACAACATTATTGCTTTGGAGACCTGAAGCATTATCAGACTTGGTTCGTCATTTCCTATGTCTTTCATTTTGAACTCCCTAAAGATTTGTTTGAAAGTCATGACATGTATAAAAACAATTTTTTTCAGACTGATCATTTATGATGAATGTCTTCCTTTACTACACTTAACCAAAATCACTACTTTTACCAAGAATGCAACAGAAATAATTATTTCACTTGTCATGCACTGGAAACACCAGAGATTCCTTTGGTTTCGTGTTGCTCTTGTTTCTTCTAGTTTGGGTGGCTGGTTTTGTTTTTTAATGAAATATCTCTCAGAAATGTTTAGGTAAACGTTGAAAGCAGAAGGTTCTTAATGTAACTCTGAAGATTTTCCTGAGCAGTCAATTAACCATTTTTGGCAGAAGTTTCTAATCCACCAGTTCATATCTGAAATATCTTGTTCCCTACCCCGACTAGAATACTCAACGATGATCCTTTCCAATGTACATCATTCATTATGAGAGGTTCCAGATAACTGAAATGTGCTTAATTATCCTAAAAAAGCTCTTAGGCTAGTGTGGAGATAGCACCCATGAGCTTATTTGACATTCCAGTTAAAATCACTGAAGTCAGTAAATACACATCTCATTCTTAGGGGTTTTAATCATGTGCTGAATGCCCTTCACAGCCACTGACTACAACTGGAACAAACAAAATCAAGGCATATTTCTTATCTCAGTGCTCTGTGTGTGCCTGCCAATTTCTTTGTAATTACTATTTTACATATTTCTCCACAGATACCCCTTTCACAAATTGAAATAAACTATTATTATTAAATATAAAATTGTTGCAGCACTTGGGCTTTGCATTTTAGTGACTGCAACTTAAATCAGAAATCTGCTGAAAATGCATTTGTCATGGACAAATTGCTAATGGTTATAAATAATGGTGTACTCTGCAATGAAAGAAACAATTACAGAAATGGAAAGACCACAAGTGGTAAGTAAATTGTGGGAAAAAATACAGTATTGATTAACCTTTCCCCTTCTCATTCAAACTAGAATTTAATTTTGTTCTCCTCATATTGTGCAAGTTAGAGGAACGTATCTTAAAATATATGCAATGGCTGACTCACTTATGGCTAATTCTGGTGAATGAGAGATGAAAGTAAATGCAACCAGGTTGACTTTTGCTGCCTTAAAAAAAAATGACTGACTATCCAAATTTTCCAGAAGAAAAAGAACGTATCTGTTAAAAAATTTATAAGCATTAAAAAAGCCATTCAGGAAATAAATCAAGATTGTTTCAAAAACCACTTTTCTCCTATGAATACTGTATAGTAACCAGACATATGTGCAAAGAAACATCAGCTTCAAGTAGTGTAACTGTACAGAGGTGACCAGCAGATGAAAATCTGTGATTAATAAATATGTTGCACAAAGACCTTGCCTATAACCTCTTAATTCTGGCAAACCTGAACAAGTCTGAGAGCTGAGATGCAGAATTTCTCTCTTGTGGTTTTCTTTCCAATTGAAAATGCTTAATTTATATACACCCTGCTATAAATATGCATACATATTCATATCATGAAACACACTAAATATTGATTGCTTAATTCCTTTAAAAAATGTATTGTTTAACTGTATTGTTCATAATTGGCTTAAAATAGAGAGCATGCATCTCGAGCTTTTAACAAAAATTGTAGTTTTTAACTGTCTTCACATCATATTCAGTATAGATGTTTACAGACTGTCCCATGTCAGTTAACAAGAAGCTGATATTTTTCTTCAAATTTTTCACAAAAATAACATCAGCAATGCCAATATGAGTGCATTGTTGGGTGGCACTATCAATGCAGCTCTAGATGTCCAGCAAATGCCATAAATTGCTCTTTTCTTGTCATCTATAAAAATGTAATGGTCTTTCTTCCATGTGGACTTGAGCTCTGGCAATGTCTGATGGAGTGTTTTGTCACTGTTTCATAACTGGCTTTTATTTGATCTGCTATTCAGTAATCAGGCATTAAAAAGAGCTGTTCCTTTAGATTTATAAGCTATTAACATAATTTGGAAGATGGTTCAAAGGGGCTTCATCATGTTATTATGAAAAGAGAGGCCTTCTTGACTTTAAAGTCACAAATTACAATCTTGTCTGTAGAGGTTTGAGACTCAGGGGAAAAAAAAGGAAAGTTGACTTTTGATTAGGGTGAAAGTAGGATGCTACTGTGGGAATCATTTTAGGATGAGTGAACAGGGAACTCCCCTGCCACCCTGGTGAGGATCCTGAAACTCTACTGGCACCAGCCAGAATAATTAATCTTGATAAACTGATAAACTGTCCTGGTAGTGTTACTGAGCCAGATGAGGCTCTTAACCACTTACACCATCTCCATTGTGAGTATACCACTTCATGCCTATAATTCATGGTAATACAGTTGTGTTCATTCCTGGAAGAGACCCTGAAATCCTTCCAGGTATTCATCAATTCCCACAGCAGTGAGTGATAAGAGGTTGCTCTTTCTACAGACTGTCTCCACTAAACTATAAATATGTCTGAGAAGCCACCTGTACTAGAAATAGTACAGAATCCTGACAGATTTGCACTTTTGGAATCTGACTGAAACTCTCAGCTGTCAACACTAGACAGACAGAGAAAAATGAGACAGGTGTTTAATACAGTGGTAGGGTGTGTGCCCTCAGAGTAAAGACACTTGTGCCTCAGATTTTGCCAGCTAGCAGCTTTTGGATGTCACAGAGACCAGAGTCACTCACAAACTGCAGAACTGAGCAAGGAGAAGACTTTCTAGGAGGCAGTGGCAAAAGGAAAATTTCTCCAGAGTAAACTTTCCACCACTCTGGATATGTCTCATTCTCACTCACTCCCACTCCTTGTAGTGTAATGCTAAAACCTCTCTTCTAAAGGAATAAAATGTATGAATGCACGAGTGAGTGAATGCATACATGGACTGTTATTTGGAAATAGGAACTACTGTTTTAAGTTCTGTTTTGCTTAATTATTCATTATTTACTGCTTTAATTATGCATGAAAAGTCTCAAGTACTTCTGAATTTTCTTTAGGCAATGCAGACACTATGGCATGCTAAGAAAGTAATATATTAAGATGTCTCTTTCTTCCATTAGTCATGAGAAACATAAATTACAATTCAGCATATAATTCTCTGCTACTTCACACAATGATTTAAAGTTGATTGAGCACAATTACTTTCTACTCAGCATATTTACTGCTGTATAAAACTTTTTTTCTCTCATAAAGAAAAGGCATCCAGGCACTTTTTGAAACAATAGCATTGTAAAACATTTTTTGACGAGGCTTTTTGTGAAAACATGTTTTATCTTTCAGTTGTTTACAAATCACTTTAGCAGTGATTTGGGATAGAGCTTTAATATGTGCTAATGTTCCTCCTTGAGCAGGAACTTTACTTAAGTGCTTTTCTGAGCAGAATTGTGTTTATCTGTCCATTTATCTGAGTTTAAAGAAGGAATTTATTCTGGTATCTCAAAACATTTTGAAACAAAGCTACCGAAGGATAGCTATAGATCACTTTCCTCATCTCTCCATCTGCAACATTGGCACTTCCTAACACACTCTGCCCCATCCTTGTTTGCCACACTGGCTGGACAAGACACAGCACATGCTGTGCTTGTACAAGACCATAAATATATATATTTTCTTGGCTAACCAGCCAACAGGCAGGCTGAGTGGTCAGTCAGCTGGTGTGTTTAATACAGAAAGCAATCCTCACATAGCTGAACTTTGCTTTTCAACTTGCAGACCTAACCAAGGGCTGGGTGACTCTGAAGGGTCATTCTTCACAATTCTGTACAATCTTTTTCACTGTTACCAAATTCACGCTAGCCAACACATCCACATTTCTTTATGGTGCCTGACAAACAACATGGCCACAGAAATTTTGTTTCCTTATGAAGCCAAGGGTAAAAAACCAAACCCATGGATGTCAAACTTATGAGCCCTTGTACTAAAAATTAAAGGAAAAGGTAATCAATACTGCCAAGTGAATTTAAAAAGACTTACTCATATTAATGTTAGTATTTTTTGTTAGTATGTGATCAGGACTGGTAATGCTTTAGACATCAGATTACAGAGAGGTTTGAGGGGTGCAGTTTGCAAAGCCTTTTTTAAGTGTTACTTTCCTTCAGTCTGCTCCTTGCCACTGATAAAGCTGAGTACTGCACTTAATCTTGTTGATACTTATGACTTGCATGAGGAGGCAGTTAAGATTTTAATGTTAGTCGTGGTAGGGCTCTGTGCATAAAAATCAGCTTTAATCACTTTTGAATTAGTTCACTTCTCCTGTCAGCAAATATTCCCCCTCTTTGATGCTCTCAGACTACTCTCTTCACTAATGGGCCAGAATACAATTCTTCAGTTTCTGTGGATGACCACAGAACTCTTCACTGAATTACTTTATTCAGCAAAATGCCAACAGCAACATTGCTCCAAAAAGAGAGAAAAGAAAACCCCCTGAAGAATAAACTAATAATTTTGCATGTTTAATGACGAATCTGCTAATTTCACACAAACCATCCAAAAGGAAAGGCCACTAGAGGGAAGTAAATCCAATATGCTGAAAGAAAATAAAATGCCAGCTACTCTAAATTATTGTAGCTAACAGAATGGTCTGGATTTAAATCAGCAGAAGATTTTGGTCTATATTCTTAACAAAGATATGACAACTGAATGAAACAATTTATGTATTTATAAAGAGGTCTTGCATGAAGCGCAAGACTGCATATAAAAAGGTAGTATGAACATGGGATAAATATGTTGTGTGGGTATAATTTACTGTACACCTGTATGTTTCACATTAGACACACATCAAATGCAAAAAAGAAAAGGATTTAAACCAGTATCTTTGGACTTCTGTTCCCTGTAAAAATGAATATATTTTTGATTTGTTTCCATGTCATCTTGGATCTTTGTTTTCTATGAGTATGTGCACAAACCCGCAGCATCATGCAATAATTACTGTCCATTTCATCAGAATTAAGATTATAAGGAAAGACTGCCAACAGTGTGCTTATAATAAAATCTCTGCCATGATTCAAAGCTTTAGCTCTATAACTTACTGTACTTACATACCCTAGCTTTTTCCATATCCCTTCTTATTTATGACTAAAAGTAACTCAAAAAGATGTCCATTTTTCTCTCCATACTTTCCATCAACAAAAACTCTGAGTTTTCTTCCACATTTCATACACCATTGCATTTTTTCTTGTCCTTTTAAATATATAGTCACCATATGCTTATAGTTTTATACAACTGCACAGCCTATAAGCCTACAGAAATGGTTTTATCTTTATAACTACATTTTATAGATGACTCCATTTCATTTATTACAGTGCTTTCTCACGCAAAGCTGTCTTTTTATATCCAGATAAACTGACAGATATTCTGAAAATCTGGTCTTAAATCCTCTAAAGCCTTTCCAATAGCATTTTTAGTAATGTAAGAATTATTAAAGAGAATGCAAACAGTCGAGAGTTTACTGTCAGTGTGTCAAAAACGATCAAAACATTGGTCTTTTCCCTGTTTTGAGTAAACTGCAGAGAAAATGTATATTCTTAAACCAGGGACAGACAACATCAAAAGACATTATTTTTTAAAATCCTACCACTTAAATACACATCACAAGCTGCGATCACACAGCTGTTACCCACTTTAAAAATGAACTGTATTGCAGGTGACTTCCACCTGGGTGAGCTTTGTGACTGCATTTAATACCATGGAGCAAAACATCCAAAAGGAAGTTTACACAGGGGAAGTTTCTGGCACCTTGCTTTCTCCATTTAGTGATAAAGGAAAAGGGAGATGCAGGTTTCCAACATGATACATTGCCTCAGTGCTTCAGGCAATTCTCAGTGCAAGACCTATATATCATTAGGAATCTCATATAATTAGCTCTTCTGTTATCATCATGGACAGTGAGTGAGTGGGTTTTGTGTTTCTTCAAATCAATTTTCATGAATATTATTAGTATTGCTATCAGTGTCATTATTATCATCATCATCATCACAGCAAGCTGTTCATTTTTGTATGCCCAAAGGCAAAGGAGCTATTACTTACTCATCAACAAAAGTACTTGTTCCAGATACAAAGGTAAGCAGATTTTTTGCTAGGCTGATCAGTGAAAGAACCCAAGGCCTTCCCTACAAGTGGAACATAACAGGATCCTCCTGAACATTAGCACTTTCACTAAGCAGAAACATAGCATCAATTGTGTTCTACTCCAGTACTGCCAGCTCAGTTCCTGTTCTACATTAAACACTTCAGCTGCAGTTGCAATGTCACTGCACAGCAGGTGAAAAACATTTCTGGAACAAATGTCAGCAAGGGATAATTCTGAAATAACCTTCTTGTCTAGAGTTACAGAAGAGAGCATTGCTGTATGGATTGCATTGTTGCTAACCTATGATGTTGTTTCCTGGCACAGTAAGTATTTCTAAAGGAGAAAAAGTTGCAGAAATAAACAGAAATAGAGAGCTCATTTAGTTTCCCGTGTTTCTCATAAAGATTCACCTTGGACATGAATTCAAACTGAAACGGGGGCAAGAAAAAGCTCAAAACAATAATGCAAAGTTTACAATTAAAGGAATAGAAATGAATCTATTAGGATAGCTCACCTGAGGAAATGGCTTATACAGATGCAGAAGTCTCTTAGAGTGAGGCATGCTGAATTAGTGCTATGAAACACAGATACCAAAGAAAGTGAGTTCACTTTCCCTCTGCCTTTGAAGTGTGGAATTGTAATGGACAATCTGTGGTGCTATACTCTTGCAAAACTGAAATTGCAAAAGCACCAGACAGACTCTGGTCCTGATGAACCACTGACACAGCTGGTCTCAGATGCTAAACCTTGCACCTCATTTTGAACAGAAAGGTATGGGTTTGTGCCCTGTGTAATGTGGTCAAGGGCCAGCTGCCAGAAGCACTTAATGCCCTCATGGAAGGCACTTCAAAAACATTCAGCAATCTGCAAAACACCCAAACCCGCTGACCCAGGCCTCGAAGAAACAAAGGATCCCCAGGGTGACACGGCGGCAGCCTGGCACTTACCATCCTGGTCCGTGGTGACCGTGATGGCCGTGAACTGCTTGGGGGAGAAGCTGAGCTCCGAGACGCCGTTGCTGGCCTGGATCTCGAAGGTGTAGTTGGCGTGGGCCACGAAGTCGAGCACGGTGACGGAGGAGTTGGTGAGCCCGGTGTGCCGCGGCACGAAGCGCAGGCCGCCGCCGCACATCTCGCACCGGCCCGCGTCCGAGCCGCACTTCTTGCACACCACGCTGTAGGTGAGGTCCTTCCTGCCGCCCGTGTCGCTCGGGGGGCTCCACTCCAGCATCAGAGCTGTCTCGTTGATGTTAAAAACCACGTTCCTCGGAGCAGAAGGTGGCCCTGCAGAAAAAGAGGGGGGAAATCTGTGAAGCCAGCGTTATCTACTTTGGAGGAAAAAAAAATTCCCTTAAGGCAATTGTTTGCAAATAAAAGATACAAGAGCAGATTCAGTGTAAAAATTAAAAGTTCCATTCCATCCTTGAAAAAAGGCAGGAACAATAAATCGTTGACATAATTAATTAATTCAGAAAGAACTTAAGGCAACACAAAAATAACTTGGGAATGTCAAACCTAGACTAGATAATGCAAGTTTTCAATAAATGCCTCTTGATGCTGCGGGATACTGAGGCAGAGCTCTAAGCACAAAATTTGTATCCTTATTTTATGTCTGGTAAAGTAGGATTTTCTGAGACTTAAAATCTTTGACTTTTTGTAAGATACAAATTGAGTAATAAATAAATAACAGCTCTGGAATAATGACAAGAGGTAAAATTGTTTGTATTAATTGTACACTGCCATATATTTCTTTCTATCCTTCACTGCTTATCCCCAGGGATTTCTTTGCTGCTGTTCATTAACAGGGTTAGGTGGCAACAGGCCAAGACTATTAGGCATAAGAGACACTTTACAAGTTTTCTTTCTTTCCCACCTGGCATCTCCTCAGCATCAGGATAACAGTGATGACATCAACTTTTCAACTTAAAAGTCTAAAAGGATGATCAGAGGCAGGACAAAAAGTACTTCTTTGAGGCTGTGAGGAGGAATGCAAAGACAGCTGCAGCAGGCAGATTTTGGGGAAGCTCTCCCCTAGCAAGCAGGTGTTAGAGCTGTCTGTGCACTGCTGGTGAACCACAAGGGAACCACTTCCAATTTCCCACTCCTCGCACAACACTCACAGAATGGCCAACAAGTTTTAACCTGCTTGCTGACTTAGGATCACAGGGAAATCATCTGAGGCTTTACATATACATATAAAAATAAATATATCGTGTGATCTAGTGATTGCCCTCTGTACTGAGCACTGGTGAGGCACCTTGAGTCATGTGTCCAGTTCAGGGCCTCTCACTTAAAAAAAAGGCATTGAAGGGATGGAGAAGGGCAATGGAGCTGGAGAAGATTCTGGAGCACAGGTCTGATGAGAAGCAGCTGAGGGAGCTGGGGGTGTTCAGCCTGGAGAAAAGGAGGCTCATGGGGGACCTTATTGCTCTCCAAAACTCCCTGAGAGAGGAGGGCAGCTAGATGGAAGTTGGTCTCTTCTCTTGGGCAACAAGTAACAAAAAAAAAGGGAACTATCCTCAAGCTGTGCCAGAGGAGAGGTTCAGGCTGGACATCAAGAAGAATTTCTTCCCAGAAAGGGTGGCCAGGCATTGCATTTATTGTCCTCAGAGGCACTGAAACCAAATTCCCTTGAGGTGCTCAAGAAACCACGAGATGTGGCACTTAGTGCTGTGGTCTGGCTTGCAAGGTGCTGACTGGTCAAAGGCTGGACTTAGTGATCTTGGAGATCTTTCCAACCTTAATGATCCTATAATTCTATGATTCCATATCAGATTCCACAGTCAACTTTATCACCTAATTACTTTTTAGATAGGAATTAATGAAGGGCTGAAGGAAAGATAGAAATTGTTACAGGATATCTGAATCATTTTACCTCAATTTCTTACTGTATTGTTCTTCATCCACTTAATATGTTTCAAGCAAGCACTTACAGATATAAGAGTTTCAAAACCAATTTGGATGTAACCCCAATATAGAAATTATTGTAAGAAACATGGACTTGGAAAAATGTGAGGCCTTGTACTCCAGGTGTTGATATATATGAGATTACTCTGGTAAACCCAACTGCTGATCTCTGGGGTTTTCAGGCTGAATTAGTTGAATAAGCATTATATTCCCAGTTCTCAATAAAATCACAGTGCTTCACCAATGGTTAGGAGAACCTGGAAAACGTTCAGCTTGCTTTGCAGCTTTTGATGATTTACAAAACTGACAACAGGACTTCAGCATAAAGTTTTGATAGAGACACTGGTAAAACTTTGAATGAGCTGTTCCTTATCTTAGAGTTTCTTAAGCAGAATGAAAGGCTTTAAGAAACATTTGCAAATGACACCAGCCAATTTTTACATAGAGTATAACATTCATAACTTTTAATTGTTGCATTTTATTAACTTATGTGGCATAAGCATGGGTATAAAACCTGGAATGCTTGTAAATAAAAAAGTTGATATCATCTGGGAGTGATAATGTGAATAATAAACATTAAGCTCTTCTGTGAACTGTAATTCAGCTACTTTTTAATTGCTGTCATTTACTTGTAACTTTTAATAAGAGAGTAATTAACTTTGCCCTGAAATAAATGATGAGTTATCTGCTGGATTTCAAGCACTCGATACTTAAAATATATGGAGGTGTTACACTGCTTTGCATATTTTTAGTGGGCAAGAAAGTTTAACATCTTTTGAATGGATGAGCATTTATTAATACATGTATCTATCCAGAGTTTATGGTTAATAGATCACCAAACTTCACACAAAATAGCTTTGAGGATGACAGTGCTAGCTACCCTGGAAAACAGTTCTGAGATTGGAATAAGCTAAAACCAGCACACATTACTTCTGCTTCAGTTCTTATTATTTATGTTCAGAAGACAGGAATAATTATATTTCCTCTAAAACCATGCTGTGAGAATTAAATAATGACTGGGTCTTAACAAATTCCCACTGTTAAAACCATGGAGGAGTTTTAGGAATATGGAGGATGAGCTGTAATCGCACTTCCATATGTGCATAACTTGAAGTAGATGAGTAATCCCCTTGAAATAATTGGTAATATTCACACACTTAAAACTAAGCAGCTGTGTAATTGCTTGAAGGACTGGAGTCCATGTTTTAAAACTGGCTTAAATTTAATCTTACATAAACTATAGATATTATGACAATAGGTCATCACAGCTCAAGGTTTTTTGATATTTCATCAGTTTTGGCAGGCTCAAACAGGAATTAATATGAATCTGTGCAATAGGAGAGTTTTGTCTGGCTTTGTGGAGTTTAATTTTTCTATCAGATATTCCTTGTACTGTATGGAATGGCATCTATAGAAGAACCAATACAATAAATAAAATACTCCTTTAAAATATTTTTTTTCATTTGTATTAGAGAGTGAAGGTTCTTATAGTCATGAATTGTGAGTTATTTCTCAACTGTAAGAGGAAACACATATTACTGTGCATTCACATCTCAGTGAAAAAGAAAACTACCAATTATGTCAGAGGTGTCTTAAAGTATATGACTGTCCTCTTGCAAATGCAGGAAGAACCCTAAAACACACTTCATAGTCAAGGCCCCTCATGCCAATTTGCATGAGGATTAAATAGCTTTTTAATTGCTGTTAAATTATGCCAGTTAAACTGTGATTTCATGCAAATATTAAGCTGTAATGACATGCAGTGAATCATTTACTAAGATTTAGAACTTGGAACAAAGAGAGACAATTAATTGTAATCCTTAGATTCAGCTAAATTATGTGTCACTGGGCTTTTATGAATGTGGCCTGATTGCTTTGTTATCATTTATAAATTATACAAAGATTATTTGGCACACTGGAAAAAGCTGGCAGCAATAACCCTTCTTCAGATATTTGTATGCAAAGCTCTCGGGGTTTTCCTTATATTGATTTTTAAGAAAAACAAGTATATTGGTGGAAATAAGGGATCCTTTCTTCACAGCAAAATTAATGACTCTGGATTTTATGCAAAAGAATAAAATAAAGTTCAGATGGATGAGCATTACAAAAACATGCAGCTCTTCTGCTGAGATGGAACTCAGCCAGAGCATAAATAATATCTTTTGCTTCATTTACAAATTACAGTGAGGAAGTATTTTGACACTTTCTGTGGAGGAGACTGGCGTGGATGTCTTAGGGTGAAGCAGGTCTGCTCTGAGAACAACAGAACTGAGTTTGTGCCTCAAACCTGATCTTGTTTTATGTATTCTCTTTCTCTCTGAAGGCAAATTTTCCTCTGTATGGAAGGAAGAGGAGCAAATCCAGCACTGCAGAAGTCTGGTGAGGGCAATGCAGTATTTTATACACTTGAGAGTGAAGGCTATGTGGAAAAAAAAAATTGTTGCTTTCTAAGTGAGAACTGTCCATTATACACTATTGGACTTTTAGAATTTTATGTCATTTGACTCCTGAAGTTACAGCAGAAGGGCAAAGATTAATCATCACCTTAGGATACTCAGAATCAGCATCTGGCTGTGCCCCTTGAGTTCATAATTACATTTTGATATCTATATATGTACCATAGATGAATTGTGTCACTTGATGTAGAATTACATTTTTCCCTTTTCACTTGTTCTTCTCCTGTGAGGCAGGCAGGAAGAATGGAAACCTGTGACTGCAAACCAATATCTCAAGTCTGAGCATAATGTTAAACTGCAAAAACATGTGTGTGTGTGTGTGTGTGTGTGTGTGTGTATACATATATGTAAAAATAGAGGCACTAAAGACTTCAAGTGTGCTGCCTGATTTTGCTGCTGAAATTCAGTGTTGATTCTTAAAAATAGAGGATACACTTTGTGGCAGAGTTTATTGAACAGAGCATTAGTTTGTCGGGTTCAAATTGTTTAAGCCTAACATTAAAAGAGAGGCATTCAGACAACTCAGACAACCAATATAAGCCTGCCTGATCTTGAAAAGATGGATCAATTCATCCAATTACTTTATAGTGGGAAATGTTAGACTTTATGTACAGAGTAATCAGACAGGGGATTAGATATGATGCTATTTGTTGCTCACTGTGTATGCAGAGAGATCGCTGATAGAGTACTTGCATATGGCAAAGAAATACAATAAGAAGGAAGAGTAGCAGTGAGAGATTGATAAGAAGTGTAAGTCAAATGAAAAGAGCCTAGGAGGAGATTAACAATATATTCTAATGTAATTTTCATTCCTCTTATTGAAATTAGATTTCTATTATGCTGTTCCGCAAAGTGAACACTCTCCTCTACAAAATGCAGCTACATAAAGTAAAAATGGGAACTGTACAATTTTGTGAAAGCACACAGTACTTTCACAGAATTAATCAAAGTGGATTTGAAGCTCTTAAAAAAAGTGGATGCTGGTCTTAAATCCAGGTGGAGCTTTTTTCCATAATGCTTCATATGCAGATTTCTCAGTACTGAGGAAGAGTTCTGGAGTGAGGAATACTGCCTGAACCTATACAGGAATGAAATGAGACATCAAAATATCTACCTATCTTAGGCATATTACCTTGAGAACACACAGGGGAACAAATAAAATGGGTATCAACAAAGTCAGTCAAAATGTCTGAACATGAAAACATTTGTAAGGAGAATCCACTGTTCATTCTGTGTTTCATTTAAGAATATCTCTCCCTTCAAAGATCCCAAGAAAAATTCCCATTTCTTATGTCACGTCTCATATGTCAAGACAGAAATCTGAAAATGAATATGGAAAATACAGACTTTTTCCTAAGGTGGTTATGTAAAAATGGCATTTCATTTCTGCACAGCATTTTCTGTCTATTTAGTCAAAGTTCCTCATTTTTTTAGAACTTTTCAACTCCTTTTGTTATAGTAAAATGCGACCATTTGGAAGGAACAATCTAAATTCCACTCATATCTGTACTTTTGTTTATTAAATTTAAATTAGCCACATCTGCATAGACCCACCAAAAGCAGTAAGGTTGTATTTATGACAGAAACATAACTTTAATAACTGAGAGACTAATTTGAAAGCAGTGGGGCTAAAGATACCACTTAGGGAATAATTTGGCCTGAAGACTCTTCATTACTGCTGATGTGCAAGATAAGAACACAGTCTGCCTGTCAAGAGCTTCAGTGTCATTTGCAGAGCTGACAATTAGTGAAATAATCATCAGTGTAGGTGTAAGATGAATACATCTGCTGTGACAATCAGTGAAGTACTGATACCTTGCAGCCTAGGCTGAATGGGAGACAATGCATGGTGGCACTGAAGCAAGGAACCAAGAAACCAGAACGTACTTCACTGTCTCCTTCATTTCTTCCTTCTCCCAGGTTGAGGTGAGATGAAGCACTGATATTCTGCTGTGGGTGATTTTTGCCCTGCCTCGACTCACTCAGTTGATTTGGCTGACATTCTCAGTAGCAATGTGGAAGTCTGGCTCCAAGTTTTTCCTGACAATTTTCACCTAAAGCAGCTCTCTGCACTCATATTTGTTGAGAAGTCAGCAGGGTGTTGAAGTAACTGCACTCTAATGCCACAGGGCTCTCATGCTGCTGCCTACCTTATCAACATATCAGGGTATCAGGGCTTAAAATTGTGCCCTGAAAGATAACTATAGAATCATAATGCCATGTATGAATAATTTTTTTCAAAGAACTCTCTCTCAGCAATGAAAAGTCAATGACTTATAAATAATACGGAGCCACATCTGCATAATGTATGAGTGAAACCCTCTTCCCAAGCATGAAAGTGTCAAGAACATCTGGGATGTGTTGGTTGTGGGAGTAAGTTTTTAATGGCCTGTGCTTGAGGCATTGATTTGATTGGAATTATCTGTAATCACCATTTTCCTGTGGGAAGCCTGAAAGGATGCTGTTTATTCCCTCACACACTTCATGCAAGATGCCAAGCCTATGTGCTCTGCTCCAGAGTGAGCTGGGACTGGTGAGACTCTCTGAACCCTGAGTTCCTGAGGTATCCAGAGGCTGGGATCTGCCTTCTCCTCTGAAAACTCTCTGATTAGATTACACAAGTTTCTGCCTTGGGTCTGAGGAGTGCCATTTTTAGTGACCATCACCCTCATGAAGTGGATAGACAATGTCTTGGTTTCAATAATGATCTCAGTGCCTATGAATTTGTAAATCAGCTTTAAATTATCAGGTTTATTCCAAATTTGCCCAATCTAGTGTCATTGGAAAAACCAGCATAAGCAGATAAGTAGCTCAGTTCAGTCAGCTCAGTTATTTTTTTGTGATGCTGCATAAAACATCCCAAAACACGGCTATGCACTGATAGTTACTGCAACAGCACTTTGTCTTTAGGGCTTTATCTCTTAAAAATTTTGTATACCTAATCTGTCAAAATACTTCATGAATTTAACATGCTAGTTGTTTTAGAATTCTCTTAACTGTGGCACAAAAAGTACCAAGATAAAATCCTCCACCAAAAGAATTAATAAAGCGTTACACCAAAAACTGGGTGTCTTAGGGGATTCTGCAAAGTCTTTAATCACCTTTATTAAATAAGTGAGTTTAATAGCCTATTAAAATATAGCATTTCACACGTAGCTTTTCAAATACTGCTGTTTGTTCCAGTTTTGAGATTAAACAGATATAGTTGCTTTGCAATCAATAAATTAATCCCAGTAACGAACCATGAATGAAAATCTATAAGAAATATTTTACTAAGTGGTAAGAAAACTTATGCTATACATTTCTAGATATAAGCCCATGGATCAAAGTAATAAAAATATCTTCTCAGAATTTCTGCCCCCAGATTGCTGGACATCAGGTTTGTTTTAAGGATAAACTTAGATAAGTCAAAAGTCACAAAATTATGTATTCTAAAATTCATCCAAAAAATTGAATGACTTTTCATTATCACAGTTGCATAAGAGGGAATAACTCTCTGTTAAAATAAGGTGATGGTGCAAGAGGTTTTAATTATATCTCATTCCGATTGGATACATTTCTTTCCTTTTAAAAAATTATTTTCTTGCCTTTTAGAGTGTTTAGTTTTTATTTGATTGAGTGGAGATTACATTTGTCTTATACTTTTAATTTAAATCTGAGGAGACAGCAAAGCATGTTATATCAGTTTTTTTTCTTTACATGACTCCAGCCTTTTTAAAGTTTTTGCTCCAGAAAATTTTCAAGTATATAAGATGCACATTATTGGTAGTGAAAACACCACATTGTTGTCTATATGACAATGACTACACTTCCTCCTATTGTATTTCAGAATTAAAAGTTGAAAAGTCACTAAACTAAGAAACATGGGTATGTTTAGGGTTATCT
Organism: Toxostoma redivivum; assembly: GCA_013397375.1. Taxonomy (NCBI): domain Eukaryota; kingdom Metazoa; phylum Chordata; class Aves; order Passeriformes; family Mimidae; genus Toxostoma; species Toxostoma redivivum. The sequence goes on along the minus strand of VXBI01008828.1, from coordinate 115,670 downwards.
AGACACTACGCAGAAATATGCTGTTTGAATTTTTATTTTAAAAATTTCTTTTGATTAACATGAACGGAATTCTCCACAAACTCATAGTTTTTGGTTTTCTTTTTTAATACAAAACCAAATAAATGAGGCAACAGAATTGTAGACACTGGTAATGATCAGACTTACGGGTACATGCCATAGTTGGTGGGTCCTTCTCAGCTCTGAAATAACCTTTCTCACACTGACAGACAGTAGTTGCTTCTGAGTGAGTCAAACTGTGTGGAGGGCACTTGGAGCACTTCACATTTCCAGCAAATGCTTTATAGAATCCAGGCCTGCAAGCTGTGAAGTAAGAAAATAAGTTTCATTAATAGGAGAAGATTTTGGTCATAAATAAAATCTGTTCCAAGCAGTAATAATGCTGCTTCTTTCCAATCTAGATATAGATGCTTCGATGATACAATTCTTGACACTTTTTATTTTGGTTTATGGACTTAGAAATTTAAAAAAAAAAAGAATCTATTCTTGGTATATAATGGGGAATTGTTAAGAAAGATAACTTCCCAATTTTTACTTATTTCTCAGTGCTGCATGAAACTGTCTCTAAACAACTTCCCTACTATCACTAAATATTATCTATGTTTTATGTACCTGTATTAACCAAAAAGAGTGAGATAACTTCTTATCTGCCAGAGCTGTTTATATGGCTTGCTTACTGAAGTAATGGACAACTTGCAATACCTAATATATTTACCCCCACAACTCCTTGATGAGACAGGGATGACATCCCCAAATATTTAAGGCTGGGTCTGACCTGCCTACAGCACCCCAAGAAACCTCTGGCAGCAGGGCCACCTCAGCTGGTCCCTGTTGGCACAAGAGGCTGGAGGATGAGGAAGAGATGAAGGAAGGAGACACTGACACCCTCCAGCACAAACCTGAGGCTATCCTGACTGGGTTACGAAATAACCTGGATAGCAGCCAGCTTTGGGACAGGGAATTTGGGATCCTCAGAGCTCATCACTTCCCCATTTACTGGGAGCTGGGGTCCCTGCTGTTCTTAACCACAGCACAAGGTCACAAGGCTTTTTTTGCTGGCCTTTAAAGCAGAAAGAAGTCATTAAAATAAATCTTATCCCAGATCTGTCAGGCATGCATTCCAAGATAATATTTTAAAATCATCCTCAGACTTCATCACACACATTCAAACAGAGATTTCTTTCTTTTCCTGCCAGCTACCACATTTGCACATGCCAGCATGTGTTGCAGCTACTGTCTTCTGGCTTCCCCCTATGAAAACATTAAAAATGAAAGAGCAACTCACACATGTACAGATTTTACAGGCTGCTTTTCCTCCTGACTCCTCCAGTGGTACAATGAAACCAGCACTATGAATATAATTGTGAGGTTCCATGTGGCTTTTTCTCACTTTGACATATTCAAGACTATTTTCTTTACAACGTTAGAGGAAACAGGCAGTACTACCTTTTCTTGTAATAAGATCCAAAAATATTTAAAATTAGGTGTTTTTAAAATACCTCAAAGTATGCACTTAATGGATTCAGTGTCAGTTCATATTAATTATCAAAAAGTTATCAGAGATAACATATACATGATCAATTTTTCTTCTGATTCTGAAGGCTTTTCTTGATACAAAAGCAGTTTCAGTAGTAGCTGAATGAAAAGGAGTGAGATGACACTGAAAAAGATAACACTTGATTGCCTCTCACAACCCAAGAGCCAATTTTTCAAATGCAATTTCAAGAGCTTAATTTTGACCCAGCAATTTCAGCAGTTCTCCTCCCAGTGTGTTGTTCTGACTTTGCTGAATAGACATTAGGGAGGTATCCTGCCCTGCTGTCACTGACAGGGGGGAAAAAAGAGGATTTCTGGTGTTAGAGATAAAAGGGGTGGGAACAGCAGGGATCTTCCCCTTGGAAGTAGGCTACTGGTCTGATGCAATTGTGATTATAGTGAGTGGCAATTTTCCACTGATTGGAAAGGCAGCAGGTTTGGTGCAGGGAAGAAGGCAGCACTGTAAATACAGGCTATAGGCTCTGACTCCTCAGCTTTGCTGGAAGAAGAGAGGAGGTAAGGTGATAATATTAAATTCTTACTTTATTTCGTGTGTGACTTAAGAGCTGACAATTCCAGATTACAATTTCATTCAAAGAAAAATGAGTGCTCTTTAAAATCCTTATTACTTCTGAAAATCATGACTGTCAGTTCTGAAATCATTCCTTCTTTCCTTCTGTCCCCCAAACAACAAACCACTTTGGATCAAAAGAAACAGAGCATTCTTTGTCAAGAGCAATAGTTTGTCTAAAATTAAAGATTTTCACTATTTCAAAATGAGACTCAAGGAGAAGAATCACTTCTAATTAAAACAAAAAGCAAATGTTTCATTTTGAAATGGTAGTCTCTATTGTATTTAAAGCAATTATGTTTCAGACAGGGTAAATCTTTTAAAAGAAATCATACACATACTCATGGAAAAGGTGGAGGGAAAAATAAATGGATTAAGGTAGATAATTTTACTTCTTTTGAAGTCAACTCAAGTACATCTATCCCCTAAATCAAGAATGTATCAAATTCTGTGGCAGAGAAGCTACAGGGATAAAGGGAAGCTTTTCAACTGAGAGGTTTACAAAGGCATTAACAACCCACTCCTCACCCAAATGCAGAATCTCACAATCATTATCGATTATTGATACTTCCAAATAAAAACAGGCCTTCGTAAACAAGATTAAATAACAGAAGCTGAAAGCCCCAAAATGATCACAAGCTTGGGAAAACTCATCCCCCTGGATAGCTCAGAGCTGACTGCCAACATGGTGAAAGGAAATAAGCTGTTACTCTGTCACAGTTGAGGAATATGCAGCCTGAGTCCGAAATACAGCACTTCAGCTGCTGTACGTATCTAAGCTTAGATTCTGATAACAATTATTGTGTTTCAGTGGCAAATTAACCAAAATAATTGCTACATTTACCATTTTCCACAGAACATCTGCAAATGATTTCTAATGATGANAAAAAAAAAAAAAAAGTTTGTTTCTATCTGTGTTACCACAGAGTACTTTTTGTATCTTCCAAATCACTGGGTGACATCTTGTTTCCCCTAATGTTTTCTACCAGAAGTGACTTGGTGAGTTACTGATTATAGGCACTGTAAGAAATTTGACTTTTGTAAAGCCTGGGGAAAGATAGCATATTGTCTTAAAGGTTCAGTAACTAGCAGGGTATCTGAATGAACAATTCAAAGACACTACAGGTTTCTCCAATGAAATATGAGGGACTTGGCAGAGAAACACTGATAATTTAATTGGCTTCATGAAAGATAACACATCTATAAATGTGCTCTGCTGTAGCTTCACTAGGATTTGGAAGGAACAGCATCTTCAAGGGTCTTTTGAGCTTCCCAGACCAGTAAAGAAGGCCACAGCTCCATCACTCCAAAACACAGCCATGGGCTCTCTTACACAAGAGTCTTTACTGCTGGAGGCTGTTACAGCCTTTAAGTTCTTCCCCAGCCTCAGGGGAGACATACATATGGAGACAAACCCCAGAAAATGCAAACAGAGTGGTCATCTGTCTGGTCATAAAACCTTGTTATTTTAAAACTAAAAGCTCTGTGGGAGAACATAATTGTCCAAGTTTCCAGTTGTTTCCGTTTCATAACATCTGAATTGACTACTACTGTGTTAGTTGAAGTAAGATGAGTCCAAAGGAAACTTAGGAACAACTTGTGGGTATGTCTGACACTGTTGGTCTGTGGGTGGGAAGGCATTTGTCATGAAAATGGATTTTTTATAGCTTGCTGAGAACTCATCAATCAAATTAAATCAAAGAAGACTCTGTTGTCATTTACAATGAATGGCAACCATCAGCAGCTGTGGAAGAGGTGTTTTAATCTTTCTGAATCACACACTTTGTTATGCTCCACCTCATATATTTTTTAACCTTGTTTACTGGATCCCACTAATGCCCTGTGAGACTGATATCTTTCATATTTGTTATATCCTGAATTATTTCAATTTTAGAGTCCTCTTACCCCTCTGCTATCTGATCACTTTACAAAAAGGGCAATCCAATAAGGCGGGTTCTATTCCACCACTGTGCAGAAGAAAGGAACTATGATATTACTTTAACCAATTTATATTTTCATAGAAGTGTGTAGAAAAGATGAAAAATAACATGAAAAAAAATGCAATGAAATCTGGTGATGCTCTATATTTAAAAAGAAAGAATACAATCAGAAAATCAAGATTCGCATATTACAAAATTAGGACCATAAAGCAATGAGGACAACCTTTGATTGTGAGTACTACCTGGTTAAATAATCTCATTTTTCTGACATGATTCTTGATTTTTCAGGTCATGAACGGACTGTGAGGGGGATTCACTTTGGGTCATGTTCAAAATGATAGTGAAACTGTGCAGCATGAGTTGCTAGAAACCTGAGGAAGAATCCAGCAGAGGAAGGCCAGCCATCACAGATTATAAATTATTAAACATGCTAGTTAGTTCAAACTACAAAAGTAAAAGACATCATGGTATTGAGAAAGCAAAGCCCTGGTTTGATTTAGTTCCTGCAGAGAGTAAGAAGAGGACAGGGACAGGTAATGACAGAATTATCTAACTCTGGGGGGACAATAAACTGATTTCACTTTTTTGTTTGCAATAAATTTGATGAGTAATATTTCTGGGTGCTATGGTCTGCACTTAAATGCATCTGTTCATATGCTGCAGTCAATCTCTTCTCTTGACAATATCTCTGCTCTCTAATATTTCCATTCCTAGATTTGGAGAACTGATAGGAGCATGACTCAAACCCTTGACTTTAGAGAGGAGCAAGTCAGAGGAGACAAAAAGAGGCAGGTATTAGGCTGCTTCTTCAAATATGACTACATAATGATGATAGGTAAATGAAATTAAATCTTCTCCCTTTTTGTGCTCTTTTTTTTCCCCAGTGACTTTTCTGTCATTTCCACATTGCAATACTCTATGGATGTTTTTTATGAAAATTATTAAAGAAATGACAAAGGAGGTAATTGTCACCTATCAACAGAATTTCCAATTCACATCAGTGCAGTTTTTCTCTATATAAAACACTAGTTTCTATACAGTAACTCAAACAATTATTCAGGTCTCATAGGATGTTTTAAAAGAATCGGAGGTTTGTCAAAAAAATACATGCAGACAAGATATTTATTATATTAATTTTATCACGGCCTGTCATACTAGATACAATCCAACAACTCGTCAAAGAGTTCAGGCTGTGCTACACAACCCAGGTGAATCCTTTTCTGCACAGACTCATTTTTGTACTCTAAAAAACCACCCAAAAAACTAAACTAAACAAAAATGAGCATCCTAAACACTAGACTAGGATTCAAGATTATGATTCTAAATGCACAGGTACCACTTAAAGAAAGAGATGGAAAATGTTTTCAATCCTGATAAAATGCTTTTTCACTTAATTCTTAGAACTAGGTGAATTATTTTTTTTTGTCCAGACTAATACAGTAAATAAAATTTACTCCTATAACAGGTAGATGTCATGTAAGGGTGTTCCAGGAATACAGAACAAGCAAATTAATGTTCCAATGAATACAATAAATCAATCCAAAATTAGCAAAATAAGCAGCTGAAAAGAGCTTCATTTCATTGATCAAGCACTGAAATCCAAATAAAGACAATATCCATAAAAACCCCTGCTCATAACACAGCCTACACAGCTGCAAAGAGGAGCTGCACCTGTTTCAAATTACCCCTTAAAAATGTTTCATAAACTGTACTCATGAGTCAAAAGAAATTTTTTTAAAGAAAATGTTGCTATACTGCAACTTAAGCAATTCTGTGTGTTTTTAATTCAGATACTCCTTCCTAAAGTCTCACAGAAGTGCCAAGTGACAAAAATGGCTGCAAGACTGAGGTACTTTATGAGTAATGGAAGAAGAGAGACAAAAACCAACAAGATAAAATTTCACTGATTTGTGCTGCTGTCTCTGTGGTGGGGATCCCTGAAGTCCAAAAATTGGTTGAGGTGGGAACTACAAATAATCAAATGCACTGCTCCACACCCAAATTAGTCTTTATTTCTGTTGATATTTTATGGATAGACCCCATAGAAAAATCACAATTAAAGAGATTTTATAAACCCTTAAAGGTGACAGTAAAAATACTGTTTTCTACACTGCATAATTTTTCAAGGATCATCACTGTGTTTTAGGAAGACGGTGAATGAGAGGAATCAGTCAGACTAATTAGGGCACACAATAGAAATGGTAATCAAGGAACGTGTCAGCAGAGGAAAAGAAGGGAAGTAATTTCCTGCAATATATCAGCACATACTCCTGGGATCAGGAAGGTCTGCAGGAAAAAAATGGAAGGAAAAGATGATTAAAGCTGCAGGCAGCCATCTCCAGCATCTCCAGTAATCACCTTTAAATGGAGAAGGAGAAATGTAACCCTGAGAACACTTCAGGGCAATGCAGAACATATTCACTGAGTCCTCAAATCTGTCTACAGTAGCTGTGAAAACTCTTTATTTTAAAGTATAATATCAGTAATGCTGTATTTCAGTGTTCTGAAATACTTTTTACTTTTTAATTTTTGTTCCATTGTGAAATTAGCTAGAAGGACTTTTGGGGGAAAGGGATAAGGCAGGAGTATTTTCTCAATACTGCAGTGAATGCAGCAACAAGAAATGTAATTTATTGTAACTACAGAAGGAACCTGTGTTTGCTGGAATTTCTCTGTGTTATTTCAAGAGGAATTAGTGTCCAGCTTCTCTTTTCACAGAACCTTTCACACTCCTGTGTACAGCTGAGGACTAACTTATTAGAAGACACTGCAAACAGGCATGAGACCATACCAAATATTTCCTTCTGCAAGAGGAAAAAATGGTCTGGATAGATCTGATCCATTTTGGGCCTTTGCACATTATCTGTCTCCTGTACCTCTGGGTGAGAACAGTTACAGATCATCTCCTGGTCTGAATATAAAAACCAAATGTTAGAAAAATATCTCCCACTATTAGAAAGATTTAAAGTGCCTTCGTATACCAGGTACATGTACAAAAATTCCTCATCTTTGGAGAGCAGTGTGTCAATCACAATATATCCTTATTATATATATTATATCAAATGCTATCATATATAAGTTATATATTATATTATATTATATATGTGTATCATATATAAGTTTAGTTTCTGTTATCCCTCTCCCCATTTTTTCTTCTTCTTCCCCTCAATATGTGAAACCTTTCTGTTTTCAGCTCTGAACACATGATAAGTAGTTAGTCATGGATTTCTCTTTTTCCTGTGCAATAACAGCCCCTTGGAATGTGCAGATGCACCTTTATCCATCCATAACAAATTAATCTGCTAGCCTGGGTTAATTAATTCCTATGATACCCATTATTCAATTTGCTTTGCACATGGGGTTTTTTGGAACCAATTTTTTTCTGAGGTTCTTTCCACTTTTGACAAAGACCAAAACTTCCAGCCTGAGTATTGTTGCAATGATGCTTTGTTGGCTGGCTTTATGTCAGACAGATTTTCTGTGTGAAAATTGTAATTTACCAGAGCAGTTCTCAAATAATGAATGTTGCTTGGCTTCACGCCTCTGAAAACACTCAAGGTGTGCACTGAAATCCTACAAAAGCTCCCCCATGACTTATTACTGGATAAGCTTTCTACAGAAGGCACACCTTGAAGGAATGGAATATCCTTACAGGCAGTTATTAACAATAAAAATCTGAAGTACAGGGCACCCTCTATTTACAAGGTTATAGTTTCTTGTTGTGGCCTTATTAAAACATTGCAGATTTTAATGGCTTAAGATCTAAAACTGAATGTTTTAGGGTTCACTGCTTTCACTACAGCAATTATTTTGATAATAGATCAGCTAAAGTGATACAATTTTTGCTTCTCTGAGTAACTGTCTCTTTTACATTAATATGATTAGCAAGAAGCAATAGCAATGAGAAAACAATCTAATCCACTTAAAATACTTTAAATAATCCAATATTTAAAAGGAGAGGCTTGAAATCATGCTTGCATTTTTAATTATGGTTACCAAGATTGCACATTCAGGTATAGATTTGAATGTTGTGATTTATTTAAGGCCTTGCTTTATTTGCATGTACAAGTCAGGAGTTTGGACACACAGACAAAATTACTGTAATGATGAGGAATATTTAAATGCCCCAATCCAGACAGATAATTGTAAAGTTGAGTAATTCATATGCAAAAAATGCTGAAATGTTCTTATAAAACCAGGCATTTGGTCTTTGAAATAGAGTCCTTTTGGATGTGTTTGCAGAAAAGCTCACAAGCTTGATTTTTAAAGACACCAAATTAGTGACTCCCAGACTATTTCAGTTCTGACTTATCATTGAAAAGAAAGTACTCATGCCTCTGTGAGAACCAAATATAATTTTCTTTTGTATTATCTCTGAGTACCCACAAGCTTACAGGCAAATAATCTTGATTATTAAAAATTGTTTTCAACCCATATTTTTGTCTTCTACATTACTATACTCAGTTTTATGTAACCTTATTCTATTCCATTATTGTTTTAAAACATAAGAGTAACACAATATGGTATTTGTGAATAAAACTTCTGTGATTTATGTCAGCAACTAACTCAGTATTCACCTATTTTGCCATGGAACCAACACATAAAATTCTGTAATTAATTCATTCAAGTTTTTCTTTTCCTCACATCCACAAAGAATCACTTGCATTACTTAGCCTCAAATTACAGTAACTATTGAATCGTATTTACACAGGTACAGATGACACCAACATTCCTTTTCTTTAGGGGTTTTTTTTCCCATTTCATAAGCAAACATTGCCACCTTCTCCCAACCCATCATCACATTCAGATAAATGTGGATTTCAATGTAGAGGCAATGTCTTGGTAAGCCAAGGGAATGAGTTTCAGACTACTGTCTCAAATTTTCATGTACTGGCTTTCTAGGACAGGAATAAATCCAACCCCATTTAAATAAAGCAAAAATCATGAAGGTGCCCTTTAGATGAACAGGTTTCTAATTTGTGTTTCACTGAAGTAGTTATGTGGGATAAATCTTCAATCCTTGTGTCTAGAATATTTCACATGATTGATGACAAGAATCAGAGTTAAGTATTGCTACTGATCACACTGATATGTCACAGGGATCTCACAGAGATGAACCACGACTTTAATATGAATTCTCAAATCATCAAGTTGATAAGAAAAATGTTCCCTCTAATAAGACTTCTAGTATTGATAGAGAAATTGGAGCTTAAGAACACAGGTAAATATTACTATAAAAACATATCAAATCTGCATAAAAGCTGAATCTTTCCTAAGAAGTACCAGAGAGGTTTATGCCTTGTTTTCAGCTATACTGGATGCACACTACAGTGTTAAGTATTTTCCAAATGAAGAAAATAATATTATCCCCATCCTGAAAGATCCCAACCAAAGCCTTTAGCTTAGAGGGGTCAGTGGGACTTATTCAAGATTTTCTAGCAGTTAATTATCCTGACTACAGATGCCAGGCCCTCACATGCCACAGGCAAGGTGGGACTGTAGCTCTTTAAATGAGGAGCCAAACACCAAAAAACAGCATCATAAGGTCATCCTGCAACTGAATTTACTTATTTTTTTCTCATTTTTCTTCACAGCTGCAAAGCTAAAATCAGACAGAGATTTTGCATGAAACTGACCTCTTAACTATAAACTGTTTAGCTCAAAAATAATTCTCTTTAGAAGTTATTAGTATCACCTTAGTAGGACTGTGTGAATATGGTGTTCTGCTGTTTTTAAGTATGCAAATTCACATGGCAGTTTTCATTCTGAAAGAAAAATGTCTACAGTTTTAAATAGACATATGTAGTTTTGGTAACATTTCAGGGCAATCACACACTTTAAAAAAAACTGGCAACAATTTTTTACATCATTTTAGATATTTGGCTGATGATTAGACATGTCTAGAATAATCCCTCAATCAAAAGAAAAATAAAATTCAGAATTAGGATTACACAGCCCACAAAGATGGCAACTACTGATGCTGCATTGCCATTCCTCATCAGATTGTGAATTTAATTCTCGTAAAGTTTAACTCCATTTCAGCTTTTAAATGCTCATTAAGAAGTGGGCAGGACAGCGAGTTTTTGAGCTGATAAATTTCTCTGTTCTAGCTGAGGTGTGGACACATGACAGGAAGCAAGAGAGCTACAGCTTACTCACTGATGTATGGACTCTGGTTATGTCTAAGTCTTAGAGCAGTTAACATCACATTTATTTCACACCTGGGGGTGGCACATTGCTTGTATGTGGTCAATTTTCACCTTCTTCCTTCACTGACATTCACGTTTCCCATACTGTGAACAAAATGACTGCGACACAAAGATCAGGAGCTACAATTCTGACAGTAAATGAGACACTGCTGCCTTCGTTCAGTGTTTGGAACTGTACAATTCAGGAATCTGTGTTCATCTAAAGAGTCACAATGGACTGTACCATTTGGCATATTTGTTATTTTATAGGTTATTTTTTTAATAGAAAACTCAAGCGAGAAAAACAGGCACTCTGTTAAATTCAGCTACAATAGTGTAACTACACTTGACATGAACATTTTCACTCCCTATAAAAAGCAACATATCCACAGATGTTTAGCTTTAGAAAAACAGATACATGATACAGAAATATATACACAAAACTACATTAATTTTACTTGGGAATAAAAAAAAATTCTAGAGAGTAATCCATATGAGAAGTGGCTGAGGGAACTGGGCGTGTTCAACCTGAAGAAAAGGAGGTTCAGGGGAGACTTTTAACTCTCTACAACCCCATGGAAGGAGGTTGTAGCAAGGTGGGGATCAGTCTCCCAGGTAAAATGTAACAGGAAGATGAATTTGATAAGTCAGAGGCATCAAAAAACCAAAATGGAGACCTTTCCATTAGATGATGCTCAGTGGCATTTATGTGGTGCAAGAACTTTTGTTATGAAATGTAACATTGCTTAAAACAGAACGATTATCTTATATTACCTGAGGATAGTAAATAACAATCTTTTTGATTTGTAATTACTACAATGATAAATGTTTTAGGGTTCAACGGAAGCAGAAGCTTAGGTCGAAAATGGAAATCAATATGAAATTAATATGTCTCATCTCAGTTATAAATTTGCATGTATACATTCCAAACCTATCACAGCTGATAAAGAAGGGCCTGACTGGCAGACCAATTTAGAAAGGCACAGGACTGGAGCTGCAGATAATTTCATTTACAGCTAACATTGGTCTGGGAAAACATATACATCATCTCTGGTATTATTCCTGGTACCAGCTCAGGCTACAAACCTGTAATATTTCTAATAATTAGGAATTAATTACACCTTCTCTCCATCCTCATCCCCCTTTCCTCCATCATATATTATAAATTCTGTACTTGCAGAATAGATCCTAATCAGTCTCTTATGTTCACATAGACTGCTATGCATTCAAGGCATACAAACATCCAACAAAGAGGCCTGCCAGATATACTCCCTGCCACTTTTGATAGTATTTGGAAGAAAACATTGACCTCAGATACTTTTTATTTTTAAACAGAGGGACTTAAGATAGCAATCAAAAGCATAAGAACAAAAAAAAGTCAATACAAAGAGTATATCTGTGAGTTACCATGTTGTAATATTGCTGAAATATAAAATTTCAGCAACCTCTGTTCACTGGTATATTAAGTGTTAGCCTTCATAGTGCTTCTAGTATCTCCTTCATTATCCCAATTAAGTCTTTAAAATTTCATCCCTATTATTACAACTGCTCCTTTATAGACGGCTTTCTGCTGCAAAACTGAAGTACACACAATCTTAATGATGTTTGTGGAATAATGAGATTTGAATCAACTATGAGACTCCTAATCTTAATTGGCAAGAGGTGTGGGAAGATGGAAAATCTCCTTTCCCTATAATCTAATCAAACCCAGCAATATCAGCTTCCAGAGTGCAACGTCAGCCTTTCCCCTGAAGGGCTGAGCAGGAGGTTAGGAAAAAATTAATCGTAAACATTAATGTAAATACCAAAAGTTCATACTGGTCACGCTAAGTAAGCCACCTCAGCAACATTTGTGCTTTCTCTTGTACTCTCACTTGTGTTGCTGATACTGCTTTCAGCATCCCATCCCAGCAGGCTGCATTTTCCCAAGGGGTGAGTTATAAATATTTTCATGGGAAGCCCACAAGAACTCAGAACCACTACAAACTCCTCTGGTCAAAGTCAAAGGCAGGGGGAACTTTAAATTCCATTCTTTAATCAGAACGAAAATATTTCTGCAGGAGCTTTTAGAAGATATTCTCTGATAGAAGAAAGAGGAAAGAACTATGGGACTGTGACAAACTGGAGTTTAGGGCTGTGCTGAATTTGCATTACAGCTGCAACAACCTTCCTCCCCTTGATGCTAATGCTCAGCAGGTGCATCAACACTCAGGGCACTGGGGAAAGACAGGGATTGTCCCTGAGTGCTCATGAGCAGCAGTCACAACTCACCTCCAGCAAGATGGAAGAGAGCTCATCTGAGTTCCTAAGTACTCGCTTCGACGCTGGCTATGAGGATGAGGAGTGTGGTTCAGTACAATGTGGCAAATATGAGGAATCATCAAGGTTCCTGAATTATCCCCTCTCATAGCCAGTAACAGAGCACTAGAATTAAAAGAGGAACTTGAATTTTCAAAAACAGATAAAAAGAAGGAACTCTCTTCACACCACAAACAGCAGTAATTCCTTTATGGCTCCTTGAGACTACAGATGGAAGTTTGCCTAGATTTCTAAAAACAGCCTGAAACCGTAAAAAAGATGAAGAGATACTTTTTTGTGTTAATCTCCACACAGATAAGGTAAGATTCTAAAATCCCCAAGACAATCCCCAAGGCAGGGATGTCTGTTTGCCTGCAAAAAACTCAATGACTACTAACAGTATCTATCATCTGTCTCTCATCTTTTCTCTAAAACATACAGAAGCAAAGGTGAGGTGCTTGATACACAGTGGAGTAAGAAAGCAGCTGGAATTACTGCAATTTATGCATAACCAGCCAAACAAGCTGTTGCAGCTGATGGTTATGCATTTTAGCACACCTGCTGTTGGCACATTGTTTAAATAAAAAATATGATGCTCACACATTCAAAGCAATGATGGAGAGCTAATGATCAGTTTCACAGCAGTGGGCTGTTGCTTCCTAATTGTTACTTGGATTCATTTTTGATAAGTTAGCAGTGGGTTTTGTTTTATTAAGTATTATATTTTATACAATATATCCTTTATTACATAATATCAAGCTGAAGGGAGGGATTTCAGCTGAAGTGCCAAATTGCCATTCTACTGGGCAAGCTTGGTATGCACTAACCAGAAACATGGGATGAGACTGATATTTCAAGAATATGATGGCAAGGCAGGGCAAAGCTGGCAAGGTTACCTTCAGGGTCAGTGTGAGTAGTGCAGTAGCCAGGATTTAAAATGCTGTAATAAATTGAACATTATTTCATCAGATGCAATCTGCTGTGGTTTCTGTCTTACTTTCACTCATCTCAGTGCACTAAAATAATTCAAGGGACAAGGAGTTACTTTTCTTCTCTACCTCTTTGCCACATTAAGTTCAAGCAAAGCAGAAATAGAACTGACCTGAACAAATGACTGGTAGTTTCTCTGGGGCTTCAAAAGAAAAAAGATATTACAGGAAAAATTCAGCCTTTTACTGACTGTAGGCTTTACCCAGAATAGAAAGAAATAGAATTTGTTAGTACTTCTAACTGGAGAAAAGACACCTGGCAACTGCCAGAATTTCCTTTGTATGACAAAATTTATAGGACCACTTACATGTACATTAAAATGCCCAGCTGTTGAATTGGAGGGGAGGTCTGTTCAGATGGTGATGCACTATATATCAAATGAGAAGTATAAACAATAATAAACATATAATAATGTATTGACCCTAACCCTTAGCAAACCCTAGCCCTTAATTTTACAACTAGTTTGAAACCTGCTGACATTGACTAGAAATTGTTTTCTCTGATCTAGTAAATGATTGTTAATTAATTGTGAACTTTGAAAAGGTCCATCCTGTGCCTTAGGGATTCACAGTCAGGAAGGAGGGTCCAGTTGATAGAGTCTTGTACCAAAGGGCAGTGAAAACAGTAGAAAGAGAGGTGATTTGGTGTTGTCAGTACAGACAGTGACCTGGACACTTCATGTAAGCACTGCACGGAATATTAACTGGGCACTGCTAAGAAAACAGCCAACTAAAATTTAATATGGTAAATTGGCAACCAGCTGGATTTAGTTTTCTTCACTGTATGCCAGTATTTTTATTTCATTTGGGTTTGGGGGCTTTATAACTAATTTTTTTTAACCACTACAGTCCAGTTCTGTCCGTCTCAATTTGATAATTAGATAGCCCATGGTATCACAGAATTCCCTAAGACTGAAGTCAGTGCAGGAGCACTGGTGGCTCGCTGAGTGCTCTGTGTTGTTAAGAAAAGGATCTTCTGAGACCTGCTCACAAACGAAGCAGAACTAATCAATCCCTCTTGGACAAGCTGATTACCTGGAAATCAATCAGACAGGGAGCTTGTTCTGTCAGCCTTCAGGATATGAGCAAAGACTAAATGTAACTTCCAGCAGAAGAAGCACAGAAAGCACATCTATGAGGCAAATATCTGTAATGCAGATACAGAGAGCACTGGAGCACAGAAGTTCTTGTTGCTGTCCCAAAATACTGTGATGTGACATGGAAAGCACAGACATTCCTATTCCATCAGTCAATGTCTCACAGCAACTAATTTTCCACCAGTGATCAGGAAGCTCAGAGCACTCTTTCATCAACACCCAGGGAACTGATCAGGTCCTGGTGCAGAACACTTTGCCCTCCTGCTAATGCAGTTTGTGTTGCAGATTCTGTTTGTGACAAGCTTTGAATTCTGTTTGGATTTAACATGGCATTACAGCTGCTGGGTGTTTCACTCTGTTACTGCCAGGTCCAGAGATAGCAAAACCTGGGCAAGGAAAACAAGTGCCTGCAACAACTGATTGACAAGGCCTGAAACACCTGGGAGAAGACCATCACACAAGAAATAATGGCTTGGAGAAAAACAAATTAGGAGCCGATTTATATTCCAGGAGACATTTTATTGCCTGCCATTCTCCATCCCACTGAAATATTGTGATGGATTAGGGTGACAGAAGAGAATTGCTAGGTGCTGGTAGTGACAATTTGAACAGCAAGGTGAAGGAAACACACCATGCTCTGCCTCTCTCCAGAACACGGTGAACTTATTGTGGAGGGAATACAACACATTAGTCATCAAGGTGTGTTGTTCCTCTGTACATTCACACTGTGGGCATCCCTCACACCAAATTTTGGTGAAGTTTAAGGTCTGTATTCTAAAATCAAACACTAAGAAGGAACTGAAGACTGAAAGCATTCCCAATAGCACTTGGAAATAACCACAGAAAGATCTTTCATTTGACACCAGCCCCCCAAATTGAATTAAAATATCTAGAGCCATATGAGTAGAGCTGTTCTGCCAAAGGAAAGTGGTAGCTGAAAAGGGATGAGAAGATTTGGCCAGGCAGGCAGTGAAGGTATAAATTGAGTCATGACTTTCCGAAAGTATCTGTGGCCATGATCCAGCCTGGCCTCAGGTGGTGTGTCACCATGACATCTTGTCCAAAAAACCAAAAAGGGGAGAGGGAAAACAGAAAAGAGAACCCTTGTTTCACAGGCCACTGTCATGAAGGGAGTGATTAGAAGTGAGTCAGAATTCCCAAAGCAATGGAGCTGTCAGTGGCAGTCCTGAGACCTCTCAGATCTGTCTCAAGAGGTCCTAAGACTGTCATGGAAAGAAGTATTTTATCAGACTGGGAGATTTCCAGGGGTTTCATCAGGGTGCTTCTATAAAAAGCCTGCATCAGCCTGGCTTGCTCCACACTGAGCCTCTGACACCTGCTGGCTTGTCACTAGAGGGGACAGAGATTTTCTTTGCCCATGCTGCTCAGTGTGCACTGAGGCGTATCTTCAAGCACAGGTGTTCTGAAGGGAGGTTCAAAATGTCACCCTTGAAAGAAATCCTCAGAAGCAGAGGATTTGAAAAGGAAGATGTGCTTGTCAGGTAAAACTGTGGCAGCTGCTGATACACAGCAGCTGGAAAAATAAAGGGCACAATGTCTTACCCTCATCTCAGGGACCCAACTCTAGCACAGTCCAAGCACTGAGCTTATTTCACTTCATCCTGCCAAAGTTAGAGTGTGAAGAAGAACAGGAAAAGAAATTCAGGGAGAAATTCAACAGCCTTTGGGCAACCCTTCAGGAAGCAGCTTTGTTCTAGGGAACTGCCTGTTATGTTTCCAGGGTTAGCCCAACAATTGTGTTTTATTCTCTATAGTTACCTGAGGTGGGTCAAGCTACCAGTTTGCCTTACAATGTCCAGCAAAATACAGAAGCCTTTTGGAGGGGATTACAATATTGGATTTGACATGAAGGCAATGCCCCAAATACCTGGAAAGTGGGGAAACAGATGGAATTTCTAATGTTTCACACCCATTTAAATAATAGTTCTACATAGAGTGCTCTATATGTTCACCATACAAAGTTCATAATAGAATTTTCGTTAGGAGATTTCATTTATGTAAAAGAAAAAGGTCCAAAAATGCATTAAGTGAGTCGCAGGTGTGCTGTGAGGTGAGAGAGCAATTATCAAGATCATTATTATAGTACATTAGTGTCTAATGATGTGTGATAAGGATTGTAAAGTGCCTACTGTGTACTTAGCTATCTTTCAGTTGGCACTTGGAGACAAAAAAAATTATCTGTATTGTATGTATATGCTGAATGACTGGGAAAATAGAGAGCAGTATCAAATGCTTACAGATGTAGAGCAGAAAACCAGCAACAGAAACAAAAAGAATTAAATGTTCTTTCATTTTTCTAAACAACAGTGCCAACTTTGGACACAATAACCCATAAGAAGGTGCTGAGATGATGTATTCAGAAAAACAATTTCTGTTTCTCAGTCTCTTAAAAAAAAAAAAAAGGAGTGTGTGGGTCCATGTACATACATGTCCAGAAGACTACCAATTTTATACGCAATTTTTTTAAAAAATGCATTTCTATCACCACAATTGACTTTTTGAGCAGAAGATGTTTGGCTGAATCAATTTAAACAGCAACATGGAGTTTGGCAGCAATCCACTTCTGCTGAGATTAAGCCAGCTTCTCCCGAATCCATTGATTCCTTTTATCTATTGATTTGTTAATTTAATAAAAAATGAAGTTTTAGAATGTGAACAAATTCACAGTGCTGAGGAGACAGGATTTTGATAAGCTCTGCTGCCAGACTAAGCTGGTTACACTGTCAAATGAGAAAATCACACATGATTTAAAATATTAAAGATTTCCAATGTGGCGGATTGCTTAAAACATGATTTTAAATAGAAATGTGACCTGGTAAAAAAAAAAAACAAACCTTTTATAATTAAAACTGTATGATCTTAAAGCAGTAGATCTGCTCCCTTTGTCTTCTATCTACTGATGCTTGTGATTAAAGCCATTTTACTGCACTTTATGCTCCTATTTACTTTGAAAAGCCAAACTACCTTTAGGAGAAAAGAACAGATTCTATTCTTAGTACAAAGAAATTTGTGAACAACTTCTAACCAAGGATCAGGTTCTCTCCATGCACACCAGTCCTTCACTGTGCAGCTCCCAGCTTTTATTCAGTCAAGAGCATTTGCAGCTTGGCTGAAAATCCCCAGCCTAAACACGCCGTGCTCTGAGTAGATCCACAGTCTGTATCCCTGGATCTGCTGTCCTGTTCCCTCCTTGAGGCATTACTGCCACTAGGGTGCCCTCGTCTCCTCATTAATTCCATTCCCATAAATGAACGCTGGTGACTCAGAGGGCCACAGCAAGGGCCAGGTAATGGGACTGCCAAAGTGACAGAGTGACCTCTCCTGCCTGTGGTGTTTAGAGCACATCAGCAATTTACCACTGAAACAGATTTTCCCCTTGAAAAATGCTGCAGAAAATGTTGCAGAAAATTGATGTGTTGGGGAGAAGGGGAAAGAAGAAATTGTAATAGATAGCAAATCTGTATCGACATGCCCTGTTTTCCTGCTAGCTGTCCTAAGAACTTGCTGGGGATCAACAAGTTCAGCTCCAAATGCTGCCAGGACAGAGGTACCTGACAACAGCTCTAAGCTGTTCAGAAGCAAAATTCTCTGTGGACTGCAATTGAGGTCCCAAAATACCAACATAAAAATTAAAATAATCGAAGTATGTGATAAATAGGAAATACTACTCTTGAGGAAAACAGTCTCCTGCTTGCATTTTTTTTTTCTTATAGAATTAGCTACAACATCAGCAATTGCTCAGTTTAGCCTTCAGTGACACTCACAGATGGCCACTGGCAGCTGCATCTACACTGAAGAACAAGGGTAGAGTAGCATTAGTAAACCCTGACAAACAGAATAAGGAGTGGAAGAAAATCTAGCAATGCGTGATGGACTCAAGCTTTATCATGGGTTTTCTGAAGAAAAGGTGAACAGAAGCCTTGACATTGTCAGGCTTTGGCTGTTCAAACTCTTCAAAAATCTGTGCTTGCCACGGCTGAAAAGCACATTCCAAATGCACCATTCTACCCATACAAGCTGTTTCTATAGTTTTTAATTACTGATGAAGGTTCCTAGGCACTAGATGGGAAATACAAGTTCCTGTTTAAATGGGTTTCATGACTCCACTGCAGTCTTTTCTGAACTTTCTTGCACTGCAACAAAGAGGAGATGCACAAAGAATTGTAGGGTAAAATTAGCAAGGATATACATTTTCCCCTCCAAAAATTAAACTAGAAAGTGTGAAAATAGGGGGAACATCCCCTAGACAACTTCAACCCACAAAAATTCTTTGCTTTCCTCATGGCCTAACTATAGCTTTAGGACTTGGATTATTCTTATTATACCTAATGTTTATACTCTCCATATAATATATCTACATAGTATTGTTGCAAGGTGTATAGGATATACAGGAAAGATTAACATCTTCCCATTCTACAACCTGCTAATAGTGCCAGAATTCAAAGAGCTGTCTCCTGGGTAGCCAATTGAACAGTTTGAAATAAAACACTCACGTGCCATGCCAGCAGCTGAGAACACTATTTAATGAAAAGAAAGAGCAACAAAGAATTAATACATCACTGTTGAGACAAGAGCACCTTGATAAAGGAACTTGGCCCATTTTCCATTCCATACAGGTTTGCTCTATTACTGCAAACATAAACATGGGTAAAGAGCACAACAGCCAGGCCAAATTCAAGGAAGACTTCTTGTTTGTAGAGGGACACGATGTGAAATTATGGAAAATGCCAAAGCCCATAAAATCTGGGTAAATATTAATATGAGTCTAGAGGAAATCCATATACATACAAATATTCACTGGCCGTGAAGTTTCAGTCACAACAGATGTAACCCAAGGTCAAAGCTATGAATGGTGTGCAGTCTGTGCAATAAAAATGTAAAAATCCTTCATTCTGTGGAACCACAAATGTGTTTAGTTACACTGTGCAACTGGTCATCAGCACAGCAAGGAAGAGAGGAATGAGCCTGTTCTCCACAGACAGGCAGTGCAGACATTGATTACCAGAACTATAGAAAATCAACTCTTGCTGTTACAGTTTTTCCTGTAGATGTACACACACCATATCCACATACAAATCTGCATGGATCAGAGAACAAGGAAAAAAATAAAACTAAATGTAGATAGCTTATTCATAGGCATCAGTAGTGAATAGATTGACAAAACACCTGAAATTATTTTGAACTAATTAAAAAAAAACATTTAAAAGCTATCTGCTACTTTTCTATCTCAATTTATTTGTTATTTTGTACTCGGACAGCAGCAAGTTAGTAATGGGACATAATCAAAGCAGCTTTCCACAGGGATTAAAGTCAATTTCCCTTCCTAGTCCCGATTCAATTTTTGTCCTTTTATATACATTTAAATATACCATCCTTTTCAGTGCAAATCTATCTTAACATAAAGATGGCTAAAACTGATAGTCATGCCAAATCCTAAATACTCCCAGACAAAAAGGTTTCTATTTCAAGCTCTGCACTGCAGGAGCTGATCCTTCTAGATATCTTCAAGGATCTTGAATGACATCAACTTGATGCAAGACTGAGGATTTTGCACATCTGCCTTAGCAACTCCAACCATGAACAACCAGGAAACATTCAGTAAATCCCACTGATGTGATTTAATCAGACAGAGTTTGGGGTCTGTTTAGCTGCCTTCAAACTTGATGATCCCAGAGCCAGCAACAAGAAAATAAACAGTGTGACTGTGAAATGAAGTAGTAGGTGCTGTCCATTTAACATGCACTTCTATGGCTCTTGGAACACTACACTTTGTCAGGATAGGTTATTTACACGATTATATTCCTAAGCTTTCCCCATTCTTTCCTAAAAGCCATTGGTCACTGCAACCTTTTGTGTCTGAAGGAGATATAACGTTAGCCTACCTTCTAAAGAATGGTGACTAAAATAATGTTATATCTTCTAACACTTCATCCCAATAATAAAATTGAGTTCATCCTAGATGATTAGGACAGGATGATTCCTGTACCTGATTCTTCTGCCCAGAACAAAAAAAAGTCTAGAAACTAAACCTGAAGCATAACAAAGAATTAAAACTTCAGATATTTAAATTTAATGCGCAGTTTGCAGTAGAAGTGGTCAACACATTTTCTTCTAGTTGAAATTAGTAACTTCAATATATACTTTTCAGAATCAGTCTGGCTAGTTCTGTTGTAATAGTTAATGCAATTACAATAATAGGTTTTAAATGGGTTTATATTTCAAGTGTGATTGTGCTGAATTGAATTATTCCCTACTTATCACACAAATATTGGATGAACATTTCTCATTTTCAACCCACACTTTTAAATTGATTTCCTTCCACTTCAGCACGATTAAATTTCTAAAATAAAGGAGACAGATACTTCACACTCTCAAGTGCTGTCATAAGTAGTAAATCTTCTCTAGAATGTAAAAGTAACTGCAGTAAGTCCAACCTCTCTATACTAAAATGCAAATGCCACATAGCTGAGGAAGTCTACAGAAAATCATCTGTTCTCAAGACCAGAATTTCACTTACACAGAACAATGCAATGAATTTTTTTTAGGCTTTTCACTTAGGGATATTTAATTGTTGATGAAATGTTGTTAAGCATGTTTAAAGTGCTACAGAAAAGAAGAGGTGCTATGGAAAAGAAAGTAGAAAAGGATATAAACAAAAATAATGTGATTTTCTCCTCAAACAATATGCAATGATCACTTCTAGGTTTTGACTCAAGCACAACTGGATGACTGGGACTCAGAAATTAAGAGTCTGCTGGACCCGTAGCGATGACAACTGGCAAGCAGCAGCAAGAAAAAAAAGAAGTAACTTTTGATAAAGATGACCAAGGCCTTTGGATCTATACACAGAGGTTTTCCTTCGGGCTTTCTTTATGGTTTGAAGGAGGAACAGCATCAGAAACTGGGGAAGACCACAACCAACAAAAAACAACCTGTATGAATGCAATTGCCTGCATTCTCTGACAATCAAATACTGCTGGAGAACCAGACCTTGTAGGAAAATTGACAGAATCATGTTTGGATCTGTTTTTAAATACTCTGCATAAGCAATTGTAGTAATAATTCTAAGTAAAAATCTGAAATAAACAACGCATTTTTTCCTATAATAAAATATACCTGTATTAGATACCGAAAAAGGTCTGTAAGTTATATCTTGTCTTACCATGCCCTGCCATCTTCCCAATGAGAATCAAACACCCCCAAATCCAAAGTTAATATATCTTCTTACAATATGCCAGAAACCAAAGCAAGAATCATTCCTAACTCTGTTTCTGAGTACAGGCAGCACTGTAGTTCATTATCTTCACCTTTTTTTCACAGGCAGCTGCTAGAGGTTACAGTTTTCCAGTGTGTTCGTTCTTCTCTTGCAATCAGTGTTTTTAGGGCCAGAGGAAAGAGTGGCTGCTCTGCTGTACTTTGGACAGGAGCAGATGTGCTCCAGACCACAAAGATTATTGTTTATATGGACAGAGGAGAGGGAGAACTAAAGCTAAGAGAACCCCAGGGTTGAATACTGTTAAAACTTTTATTAGTTCCACATCCTCCAGAAACTCATTATCTGAAATAACATTTGATATTTCAAAGGAGTCACAGGGAGCATAAAAGTCTCTTACTGTCCTTCTACATTTTCATGAAAAGTCTAAGTGTATTCAGTTTTAGTAATACATTTTAAATGTTGTTGTTTGTTTAAGGAAGATGCTTCAATTCAGTATTGCCTGGGAAAATAATTGGGAAAAAATATTCTTGATTCATAATATTCCCAAATAATTCAAGTTTAAAGGAATTTGTCAATCATCAATCAAGTTGATCAGATACAATTTGCCCTTGATAAATTCACAATGGTTGCACCAAGCAACTTCTTGTTCTCATGTGCCTGGATGTGGTTTTCAGGGGGATTTCCTCCACGTTATTCATGGTGATTGAAGTGATCCTGATTGGCCTGGCTGCACTTAACAGTGTCTCTTGTGAAGATGGGTGTGACATTTCCTCTTTTCCAGTCACCAGTAACCTCTGTGAAGCACTGTGACTTTTAAAGGTGTCAGCAGCTTCACCAGGACTTTGCCCAGGTCCCCTGAGTGCATCCAGTCCGGTCTCATGGGCCAGTCTCTAGTGAGTTTAAGTGCTCCCTAACTCCATTTTCCAGTACTTTGCATAATATTTCATTCCCACCGAGGTTCAGGGACTTGGGAGGCTAAAGAGTAGAAGGTGCCAGTTAAGACCAGTAAAATAAAAATCTGGCATTGCTTTCTTTCATCTTTATGTAATAATGATATTTTCAACTTCCTATCCCATTTGAGTTCCAGAAGTCCCTCTGACTTACACTGACACTCCCCAGGCACCTTTACCACTGTTACATTTCCCTCCCCCCCCCAATTTGTCATTCACTATGAATGGCAAAAAGCATTTCCCTTTATCCTATTAAATGACCCATTATTTGTTACCTAACCAAACACTGCAAGACACAGACTAACATTAGGAATCAGTTCATTGGTTTTCTTGAAAAGTTGTCTATTTCAAGCCAGTTTGGACTAGAAATATTTTGGCCATATCCTACCATCTGCACTGGCAGCAGCAGCAGCTCACAACCTCTCCTCAGCTGCTCTGCATGCTCAGAACCCTCTGGACACATGTCCTTCATAAGTACTCTGAAATATGTCACAAATGCCAAGCTTGAGATTCTCTAAGCTAAATTTTGATAATTTGCTTCACTACAAGCAAAAAGAGAGGCCAGAGAAATCCCCTTATCCAAGCTGTTAATTTTCTACTCTACTTTCAGTGGAGAATGTGTGATTCTTTACGGTTGAGTTTCTTTGTCTAATCTTACAGAAAATCATCAACATCCCTCTGTTTATGCCCCACATTTAAGTGACTTTGCTGTTTGTTGACCATGAGCCATTTTCTGTGAGATGCAAAGCAGAACATTGTTTATCACCCCATTTTTTAAATGCCCACAAAGTTTCATGCTGATTCAAGAGACTGCAACAACTTCATTCTTCACTTTAATTATTTGCAGCCATATTTTTGTGAGAGCTATAGTTGTCACTTCAATTCTGCTCCTCTAAGTGATAAATATAAATACAAATATAAATATAAATGTAGTCTTCTGTTATCAACTTTCTAAAGTAACTGAAGCACTCAATACACTTCAGATTCATATAGATGGATTTGTGATTTCAATATTTTTTCTTTTTTTAAAAAGTGACTTATTTAAGTTTCTTTCAAGTGGTTTCACTTTTTCTAGCAAATTGTGCACTTAATTCCTATAAATTTCCAGTCCAATTATTTCCACTGGTAAACAGAGGTAACACCTGCTACCCAAGGACAGATTCACTGTCCTGAAAATACACACTGATTATCCTCTACCCTTTATTTAAACTGTAAATTTAAATTCAGAGATACAATTAAAATTCATATAATTATCTCTTAGAAGCAGAAAAAAAAGAAACACGAGGCAATAATGTAGGTGATGAAAACTCCATAATAACTATAAATACCTTAACCCACATTTTGCAAAACAAATCAAAATTTTGTATCTAAACTGTTAACCTACCTAACAAACATTTTTGCTTCCTGATAAAGGGTGGGGAGTTGATGAGTTGATCTTGCTGCACTGAGAATTTTGACACAAAAAAAA
>VXBI01008828.1:0-91335 GCA_013397375.1 Toxostoma redivivum | reverse complement strand
AAAAAAAAAAAAAAAGCCTGTTGTTTTCTCCTGGAGAAGATGGCACTCCAACCCATGGCCAAAGTGGAAATCTCAGGAGCTGTCTGCAGCTTTCTGCCACATTTCTCCTTTATTTATGCCACCTGCTGCTGTCCTGTTACAGCACAGCCACAGCAGGACACACGAATGAAAGGAAGAGCCACAAACACACACTCGGCTGGATTGTGTTTTCCCAGAGGAGCAGCAGGAGGTAAAAATGATAGGGATTATACTGCCACTTGCCCTGAGGCAAAATGTTAATAATGGAGGAAACATCCTTATACTTTCCTCTCCCAAGGGGCAGAAAAAGGGATCTTTGATGTGGGGAAATTGAGCTTTTTCTGCCCCTAAAGGTGGCTCTGTAGCTTATAAACACATATTATTGCATGGGGTAGTTAAAAGAGCAACATATAATACAAGGACTAGATTTTTGTCTCAGAAATTATGTGCTCTTGCCTTCCAAGATGGCATCAAATAATTTTTCAGCTAATCCATAAGTGGAGGTTTTATTCCAGGACAGCTTTTTTACTATAGCAAGTTATTTTTTTGCCTTGATGTTGCAAGATTGCCACATTAGATAAAGTGCTTAGAAAGTAAATACTGTGGTCTGTTGTCTGTGATTTTTAATCTACATACATATTCCTATGGAAGATAAGAATAAAACTAATTTTTAGATGACTAAAGTTGATAAGCTTAAATCTAGACACTGAGAAAAGAAACAGATTTTAGGCAGTCTTCATAACTTTCACTACAGCATTTTTTCAGTTGTCATTCAACTTTCTACAAGTGGCACTGAGCTTGTGATGATGAATTTTGAAGGAGGTACAAATAAGCACTTTGAGTTCTTTTTTTTTGGTGCTAAAACCAGAAAACATACAGCAGCAAAGGCGTGTTCCTGATCTCATCCCAGATCAAACAAAAATCATTTCCCTGTTTCACGACAGTAAATCTTTGTCAAATATTAATCTTGAAATACTAAAACATAAGAAAATGAATCAGATATGACAGGAATTTCCTCACTATGAGAGATTTAGAATGACTGTAGAACACACTATGCTTTGCTGTGCCAAATAATCATTGCTGTCTCCAGCAAATCTGTTGATAGGAAATATTTTAATACCTTTGCTATCACTTTCTGTACTCAGCAGGCCCTTCTGAAATTACAGCTATAAGAGAAGTCCTTAGGTTCGATGCAGTTTGTGGGATTTTTCATTTCCTCTGCATGGCTTTGGGTTGTGGCAACTTCTTTCCTCACACCGAAACTATGCTTCCAGTTTAAAAATACGTATACATAATTCCCTATCAGTATTAAACAGAATTATGAATGTTCACTGCTAAGAGAAAAGTTCCTTGATTATGTTAATCCCAGTGAGAAATGCTACTGACTTGTATCCAGCACATGTTAAAGTCGATTAAAGTACAAAAGGTTCATTTTCCCTACCAAGGAATCACAAAGAACTAAAACAACTCCACCTCCAAAACTACAGTGAAACATCCTCCCTAAATTCCTTAGCAAGATTCAAACTTACTGGGGGGAAAAGAAAGACAAAAACCCTCACCAAACCCAGAATACCTTTCCTTTATTTGTATTTGTTTTTCAATTTGTTTTCCAAAGAAAGTGATAAGAACTGTCCATTAAATTGAATCCAGGCTTGCCAAGACCAAGTCTTGACATCTGACTTGACACCTGAGGATGCTACAGAAGTTAAAATTCTGTTCTCAGAGAATGAGGAAAGGCTGGAGAGCTGGCAGTGGCCCACATACAGGAGTTAGATAATGTTGGTAATTTTTCATATGTTTTCCAATAATGTTAATGACTTCAGTCCTCATAAAGGATTAGAAAAACAAAGCAAGTCATCAGCAAAACACCTGCTCTGCTTAGTCCACAGTAATCAAGCTAAGCTAGCCAAATAATGTAGAAAAATTACAATATATGTATATGTTTACATGTATAAAAGTATAAATAAAATCTCTAAAATACAACATACTGCCCTTGCACCAAAATCACCCATACTTTCTACTGGAAAGGCTCAGCTGCTGGCTCAGATGCAGACATCTAAAGTCAGGTATGATGAATCTCACCCTGCTAGACCAGAAAGAACTGGTCACTCAGTTCACCCCCCTGAAAAATGACTACTCCAGGATCAGAAATATACAGCACTCAGGAGCCAAATAATTACTGCCTATAAGCTCATGGCTATTGTTTAAGGGCCAGAACAATTTACTGCAGTGTCTGCACGTGCCTCTGATCCTAATAGTGAGAAAAATCCTATAAATCTGGTTCCCCTGATAGCAGCATTGTATTTTCAAATTCCATTCTAACACAGGTAGAGCCCACAGTGCTCTCAGTCTCCTACACTCTGCACAGCTGGCTCTGCCCTGGGCTGCCACACCACTGAGCCCTCATCCAAAAACTTCCACTCCTGGGCACCTCTGGAGTGTTCAAGGCCAGGCTGGGTGGAGCTCTGAGCAACCTGGTCTGGTAAAAGGTGTCTCTGCCCAGGGGAACAGGATGATCTTCATGGTCCCTTCCAACCCAAACCACCCTACAATTCTGTGATCTCAGTAATCACACCAGTATAGATTTTTGAAAATTTGCAGCTGCCAAAATAAAGATCTCACTTCACTCTTTTTCCTGCATTACACGTGCTAGCAGAAAATCCTTCAGCAGCCAAACTTCTTTGCTCATCTTTGAAAACCTATTTAAGTGAATATATATTCTTTGATGCTCAGTGCTATCCATTACAGAGCTGCAGCACCATAAAGCTGAGAGGACTCTGCTACATTCATCAGGAAATTTCAATTCTGAAGTGTGTATTTTTTTCTTATTCCCTTGGGGAAAAAAAAACCTGGCAGAACCACTCCTTTCATTTATCCTCTGGCACAAATCAGAAGAGGAACTGATGATAGTGTATTTTAGAACACTAGAAAATGTAGTTTGAAAAGCATTTTTCAGATCTATAGCTCATAACGAAGTGTGCAGAATGATGATAAGGATGAGCTACCCTGAATAAGTACTAATTTCATTCCTCCTTATCTGTCTCTTTTCCATGCCATGGCATCAATTTCAGGTTATGATTACCTAGATAAAACCCTGCCCTTAACACCCTTCAGCATTTTGTGTGTGTTTGTGTGTGTGTGCAAAGCAATTACAAAGAAGATAATTTGTTTTCTTTTGAGTACAATCTCCATGCCCAAGGCATTGAACTAATGAATGAGAAAAAAAAGTTCACAAAATGAAAAATTGCAAGAACTTATGTTGCTGACTTAATTTATTATGAAAAAAAAACGAAGGAAAAAAAATTGGGAAAGTGGAAAAGAAACAGGAAGTTAAGCATGTGTTGTAAGATATCTTGAACAAAGGATCCTGGTTCTTCCCAGACAGAAATAGACAGAGAAAGGATTGCTGAGTTTACTGAGAAACCAAATAATTTCTAAAACACAGGAAAGCAGAAAAAAAAAAAAAAAGCTTGCTTGAAAATGCAAGCTGTTGTTTGGTTGTTTTTTTTTTTTTTTCTTGCCAAGTGATTCTAAATGGTGCAAGCAAAGTCCTAGAAAATTCTGGATTTTCTGGAAGAAAAAGATGTTGCATGTGGATGTAGAACAATCCTATTCAGGGAATTTGCAGCCTGAAGATTTGAAAGGTGGATGCTGCCAAAGAGGGAAAGTCCTTGTGTTTCTTGCCTTTCCTCTCTCAGCCTGGCCACTTGGAGCAGCTTCCTTCCTTGTGTAAGATTCAACCATGAGTACACAGTGAGTTGGATCAGCCTGAAGAGTTAAGAGAAAAACTCTGGGGTTTGACAGGTTCATTTTGTGTCAGCAAATGGCAGGGCTGATCTCGTTTGCTCTGTGGTTGCCAAATTACTA
The DNA here is from genome assembly GCA_013397375.1 of Toxostoma redivivum. Lineage (NCBI taxonomy): Eukaryota > Metazoa > Chordata > Aves > Passeriformes > Mimidae > Toxostoma > Toxostoma redivivum. Next base: position 87,450 of record VXBI01008828.1, on the reverse strand, counting down.
CTCCAGGTGGCTGTGAGGCTGGGACAGGAGCATGTGGCTGATGAGACAGGCCATGGCTTTAGGCAGACACACAGCTGGACTGGAATAAGGGCACTGTAACGTGCAATTTGAATTTTTCTGACCTACACAGTTCCTGTGCATGAGTCACCACAGGTACCATCCCCAGGGAAGGCATCAACACGAGCCAGGCCAGGGGTTCAAGCCCAAAGCTGGATCCTCCTTGCACTGGCTGCACTCGGTTACAGTTGTGACAAATATCTGAAATGAGAGCAAGGGGTAAAAAAATCCCACCCAGGATATTTGTGGAGCTGGGTGGACTCAGATCCAATGCACAGCTCAACTAGAGAGGGCACAGTTAGGACTCAAAGGGCAAAGACAAAAAGCAAATCAGGAAAGTGGAGGAGAATGTGGCTGAATAACAATTTGCCTGTGGCTGGGAGCCAATGGGAAAGGAATGCAGAAACAGGGCATGGAGGGCTTATGTGCAAGGAAGGGAACTCTGGTGGGGACAGAAAATTGCTGGAATGTGTGAAGAGGGATTTGGACCCAAACAACACAACCTGAGATGGGAGATGGGCACTGGGACCTCCTGCATGGAGATGGGGTTTGGGAATGAAGAGAGGTCTCAGTTGGAAGGGCAGGATGGTGGCAGGTGCTGAAGAGATGCAGTCAGCAGAGCAGGTGGAAAGGGAATAAGGAATGCACACCTACACGTGCACCTCCTTATCCACCAACATTAGGATGCCACTCCGAAATCCAAACCCTCCTATTTTAGCTCCAGCAAATGGATGGAAACCACTGAGCTGCTTATTTTCATTTCAGCAGAATATCCAAGAGAGAGGGGCATCCCCCACTGCTCTCCATCACTCCCAGGGGAGCTGGAGGGAGGACAGAGCAGAGCTGAGACAGAGGGGACAGCAGGTCTTGGTGACATCAGCGACCTGAACAGCCAGATGGACATTTTGCTCTCCTGAATTTACCTTCCACTAAAATCAACTTCCTCCAAGGTATACATGGAAACCAGTGAGGAATAAACTTGAAGTAGCGACAGCACTATGATCTGGTGAAACACGACTTAATAGGATAAATTAAAAAAAAATTATTTATCCTGCTTATATTTTTGATTACAATAAGAACAACTGACTATTAGTGGCAATATAATCTGTAAAAGTTTGCCTTCTGTATATCTGTAAGTGTAAATAATGAGCCTCAGAGGGTCTTTTTGCTTGATATAAATTAAACTCCAATTACCTAGACATCTTTATTGTTAAATATAAAAGTTTTCTCCCATATATTGATATAGATTTGAATTAAATAATAAATACACCTAATGCATTATTAATAGGATCCTGCATTGTGATAAAAATGCACATACTTGAAGATTACAGATTCAGTAAGCAGAAAAAAAAAAATCAATTTTTTATATAACATACAGCCAGATTTTCTCTCATTCTCAGATGAAATCAAATGCCACAGCCAGCCAGGGAAAAAAAAAATACTTGTAACAAGTTATGCTCATCAATAGGAGAGCCAACATAAATGAAAGGTTTCTCACTGATTTTACATACTCTGAAATATTGTTAAGCAAACTGTGAATGCCAAAGTAATAAACCTAAGTATCCAGAACACTTTGTACACATAACATTTCTAGTTACACAAACCTAACAGCACATCCAAGGGGTTTATTGGTCTCCTCTGTACATATTAAAGGGGAAAATATGCTGTACCCCGTACACTCACTCCCCATGAAACTGTAAATGAGAGTTGCAATTATCCAGTAATGCAATGTGCAAAAGCAGACTCATAAATGTATTGAACACAAATTCACATCAGCACATTCCCAAACACGGTCAGAAAGGAATGGGAAAAGATCTCCAGGCTGTTTGAACCATTTAAATCCAGCAATATCTTCAGACACGTTAAGAATCCAGTGAGCCACAGGGATATTCTGCTCTACAGGGAAGCTCTGTCCCCTTGAGCTATGTGTGGCACAGCCCATGGAGCAGCAGGAATTTCCACAGAGTGTGCAGTGAATGAAAACCTCCCTCCATCTATAAAACTTGTCCAAAATTAGTGCCCTGGGGCTGTGAGCATCAGGTTTGCAACACAGGACTGATCTCAAGCCCATTGAAGGCAAAGGGAGCCCTTCCATTGATTTTCTATTAGCTTTGTCTTGGTCCCCTAAGTCAACTCATTGGCTGGACAAGCCAGACGAAAGAAGCAGGGAACATGAAAATGTGTTTGATGTAGACTTCAAATAGAAGATTTTGGGTTTAGTATAAGTTTTGGATGCAACAGAATGCTTAAGACAGAAAACCTAATTTTTTTAGAAAACAATTTTCTCACTTTTACTCATTTAAAAGATCAGTTGTGATGATACTATAGCTGTCATAAGCCCTGTAACCTGCTTTGTTGTTTGCAGGAGTTAATGTAGTAATGCTGAAGAGAACCAAGCTTTCCAAGCTTATAGGAAAGTATATTAACAATTGGCATTTTTTTCCCCTGCAAATCCATGGGGCTGAGACTTATTTTAAAGTTCATGCCAGTATAGGCTCTATGTTGATACTTTGGTATGGCTGCAAATTTTGCCATCACAACCTGTGGCATACAAAAATGCAGAGAAGCCTGGTGATATTGAAATGTCTCCAGAAGAAATTTTCTGAAGACTTCTTTTCCTCTGATTCGAGTCTTGATTAAAAATGGTCAGGATCATGACATGTTTATTGCCACTCATTTGTTAAACAGACAAATCCTTATTGGTGTATATGTATTCTTAAATGATGTTATGAGTAAAAACATTTTTCTGTGACTTGTCTCTTGCTATAAAATCTTCTGGCCAATATGTCCAGCTCAGAGCTCCAGGGCAACTGGCTTCAGTCTCCTTTCTGCAGGTGGCTTCAGCCAAATGACCTTGTCCTCTCAACTACAACATCTCTTATGAAGTGCTTCATAATCATCTTGTAATTATCTCAATAATGGGATTTGCTCCTTGTAACAGGTACATGTTTTTTTGTAAATAATCAGCCCAGGAGTGTGCCTGCACAGTCCTGATCTTTTCAGCTGCTCAGAGGTAAACACACAGATGGCAAGAAAGAACAGGCTGCTGTAATAATTAGCCTTGAAAATTCTGAGCGGGGAAAATGCATCAGCAGCATGCACTGAAAATATAAACCTACAGGTTTCAGAGAAAGTTCAGCTCCTCCTGGTGCTCCTGAAAATTGTGTCAAGCATCAATCTGTACCTCTGAAAATCTGGCTACTCAGTAACTGCTTCCTGAAGATTTTTGGACAGATATATATGCACATCCAAGTAGCTTTAAAAATTAGACCGGTGTGCTTTTGGCAATTTTACTCTGATCCCAATTTCTACACCCCAGAAATTCCATGGAATCCATATGCCAACTGCCAGCTTCATACAGATTTGCTACTTTTCTTTCTGCATGCTATAGACAATATCTTTTCATGATGATGTGTGCTGTGAAATTGCAAAACCAGCAACAACCTTTTCAGAAACTACTCTAATTTGAAAATTGAAAATCTTAGTACTGTGGGATATTTAATTCAAAGCAATTGATTACCTTTTAAAATGGAACCACCTGCTAATCTGTATTTGGCTTTTTATAGTTAACCACTGCTGTAGAAGTTTTTACACCCATCGTGCACTGAAAGGGAAGAATATACATTTGTGTAGATATAAAATAACAATGGGGTTTATTGATGTTCTAGATCAAAATATACAACAACATGTGCCAAAAGTGCAAAAAGAAAAGGCCTTATGTCTTGCATGAATTACAAATAGATGTGACGTTCTATACTGAATTTGGACTTAAACTGGAATCCAAGGAATTACTCATTAATGTCATAGTGTAAGCTTATCAGAGTCTGAGAGCTTCTGCAAATATTTATTTAGAGCCTCCAACCCTTTCCAGGGGATACTTGACCCCCTACTGATTGTTGCTCAAATGCATCCCATTTACTGCAGCCCAACATTTATGATAAGTCACCGAACCTTGCAACCTTTTCCTGCTCTTTATAAGACTTCAACTTTGATTCCCAAACACAACTGCTTCTTGCACAGCTTAGACAATCTTTAATCTGTTTGATATATGCCACAGGGATCTGCACTGCTCCAGTTAACTCCATCAAAATTTTGTGCAGTGTTCAAGGCAACACAGGAGACCACAGTAAAGGTATGATAAAAATTAATGAGGTGAGGAACACTAAGGGGTGAGAGATCTTAGAGATTTAATTTCTTTCTATTTTGTAACCCAGTCACAGTCAGTGGATACTGGACATGAAGTGAATATAAAAGGTGAGATGCTTTCTCTCCAAAAATCATGTGGCATGTAGATGATGCTTGCTGCTATAAGAGCCAAAATAAGTACACTAGTCGCATTCTGAGGAAATAATATCTTTATATCAAGAATTTTTAAAATAATCCTTAAGAAAAATGTTGAGATATATGTGGAGAACCTTAACTTTGCTCTGAAGTGTTTGGTATTGACTATATCAAAGAAAGGAGGTTAGGGTGGCTGGAAGTCTGAATCAGGAGAGCAACTCCTATTTTCCTAAGTGAAATGTTGTGACACAGCTGCTAAGAAAATAAAAGCACTATAATATAAAAATCAAGTAAGAAAAGTATTACTACAGATAAAGACAGTTTTTCACTAAAATGGTTTTTTAAAAAAATAAATATGTAATAAAGATTTAGTTTCTCACAAAAAAAGTGCTAAGAACTATCAAAAGTATGTTTTCATAACAGCCAAAACAGTCATCCACTAGAAAAAAATGGAAGAAATTTAAGGCTTAGGTTTCTTCCTGCAAAAAAAACCAAAACACTATTTTTTCCTTAATAGATTCTTCCAATTATTAGATTTTTACTTAATGACATATTTTCATTAGTCACTTGCAGTCTGAAAAAAACACTAATAGTAGCATTTACTGGATAAATAACTTGTCCTCTCTCTCTTAAAAATCTCAGTATTGATTTTCACAGTTTCAGCTTTAGTTTGATGAAGTCCTTGTTGATTAAAGTTACTCTTTGTTCCATCTGACTATTTTTTTTAAGGTGGACTGTCTTTTAAAGGTTTCTAAAACCTTTTTATCTAACTAGTGGGCAGGCACTGACCTTACTGCAAGCAGATGCACAAATCTTGTTTTTCAGAAAACTACTGTGTATTTTAGGAGACTATTTAGAAGATGTTGTGGTTTAGGTAGGAGGGAAGCCTCCCTAAAGCTGTCAGTTGAATATCAGGAGAGTGGATCACCCATTAGAGGCCCTGGAAAAGACAAGAAATTTCCACCTTTTCTGAGAATCCCCGAGGTTTAAATGGATTATTCACACATGGTGAAATTTGCCACTGACCTCTGCGCTGCTCAGGGGCAATAACCTCTTCATAAAACAGTGATCACTTAGGGATTGATCAACTGTAATTCTTGATAGAACAAGAAAATGACTCTCTTAAATCAAGTTAAAAAAGGTCATAGACAGTCAAAACATGTTTTTGCTTCTTAAGACGAACCCTCTTGCGTTTAGTCCTCACAGTAATATACAGCTTTCTATACATTCCATGTGCTATGCAAACAGCTTCAAGGAGTGTGCCAGAAATCAGGACTGCCCTTCATAACACTTTCATTTAGTAACACCCTTTAAAATGAGGATGGACACGTTTATTACATTTTAGCTGAATTCCAGTTTGCAAACCCATCAGAACAGAAAATAAATAACATGCAGGCATTGCACATTTACTTCAGCAAGAGCAAAGAGGAGCTCTGAACATTCAGAAGCCACTTAATTTATTACCTGCACATAAAAAGTGAAGTTTAATCCTTGCTATGCAACTAGAAAAGGAGTGATGGATGTAATGGATATAACCTGCTTAACATGAACAATATTAGAGCACTAAAAATACTCAGGAATCTTCAGCACAAAACAAATATGCTGCTACTAATATAGAATGCTTCAGCCACATAAATTACAAAAAGTAGTAAAATGTTTTACAACCTGACTACAAGATCATCTGACTTTAATCAAACAGTCGTCAGGTTATACATGAGCTTTATGATTTTCACTTACTTCATTTTTGACTGTGAGGCTTTTTATTATAAAAGATGATGAAATTCAAATGACACTACACATTTTAGGCTGATGGAAATTGATACAGCTGAAAGCAAACCTGTGAGAAAAAATAATGTATGCAAGAGTATAGAATTGTTGATGTTATTCTAATAATACTATAATGCAGATGTTACAAACTAAACTTTAATATATTCACATCTCTGAATGTCAATCTCAGAATATTGATCAAAGCCATAAAGAGTCCTGAAAAAATTACGTAATGGCATGAAAAATCTGCTAAAATATCTGAATTTAGCAGCTCAGAACAATCTGATTAGAAACAACTCAAACAAATTGCTTTTCTAATACAACAGGTGAATGGACTTCAAGAAGTTTGCTACATATTCTTAAAAAAATACTGTATATTATTCCTGCACTATTTTGCAGTTACATTCTACTGTAGCCCAACTAATACATGGGATAGTTGATTTCATACTTAACATCATAATTAAGAAAACACCCCATCCTTTAGAAGAATTCCACTGTCTCCTCGTGTAATGGGTACATTTAGGGGATTTTAAAAGCTGTTACTTACAACCAGTGGAACATTTATTGCAGTGTTACAATGTGGTGCATTCAGATGTAATAGCCCAGAAATGCCTGTTTACCCATAAATATAATTCCACATTATTTCCTGTTGCCTTTCACTATAACAACATTATCTTAGAGTTTCTTTCAATTCATGGGCAAGAGTCATTGATTAGAAGGGCTCGAGAAGAATATGAGAACTTCCTTGTTTGTTCTCAGTTTATTTTACATGAGGGTTGTGCAACGAGAGCAGAATTTGACTAATAATAAAGCTCAGTTTTCCCTTTTACATGCAGTTGACATTTTGTAATTTCCAATAATTTTGGGGTTGCCTTTCTGTTTCAGTAAAACTTAAGTTCCCGAGGAATAAAGCAGTGTTAATTCAAAACGAAGCTGCCTTGAGCACCAGTAAAATTTCAAATTATATAATCTGTTCTGCCCTTCCTTTTGTTCAGTCATCATAGAGAGGAAACCAAAGAAGATGCATCAAATCTTCAAATAAGTAAGAAAGAAAAAAGCAAGAAAACAGCCATTACACAACAATCTGATGAATCCACTGTTATCAAATCTTCACCCATTAAGACACATTCCTTCACCTGAAATGACTTACAAACCTTTGTCGCCTAGAGGGCAGAATCTGAAAATAAATGAGAAATTTTCAAGAGTTGTGCTTTTACACTGAGCAGAAGTCTGAAAAACCCTTACAAGACCAAACCAGTCTTGCAACTTCAGCTCTCTTTGGATGCACAGCTGAGTGTAGCAGAGTGCAGAGATTTGAACCCCAGGGCAGAGAAAGGCAGAAATGACAGAAAGTGCTGTGGGACACCCCAAAGCAGTAGGTGCTGCTCTTGTTGGACCACATTCACTGCACAAGAACAGCATTCTTGAGTCAGCCATCTACAGATGCCTGACTCTGCAGTGAGTTTGTTTTGTGGGAAATGACAAAAGAAAATGCAAGTTGAGTGTAATTTGCCTAACTTCATCTCATGTCACAGAATAGTTAGAAAAAAAAACCAAACCCATATCTATTTTAGTGAGGCAGCAATCAACCTCCAAGTGAATCAAAGTGTTGAGTAGTGAACAGACACAGATGGTTTCCTGTTGCCATGTTTTTATTCATGAATTCAATTTTGGATTCAAGCACCAGCATAATTATTGGCAAGAAATGTTCAAACTTCATTCTACTAAATTGTCAGTTGCAACGTTGCAATATATTATGAAATTCTTACCAGGAGTGAATGTGTTCCTAGCAAAGTTAAATTGTCAGGGACAAAAATGAAGAAGTAAAGAACTGGATGAGTCTCGTGTACTTAGGAGGAAGTCTCATTTATGCTAAGTGAAGGTGTGGATCTAAATCTTTATCAGAATCAAGTTCATGATCTTGGAGTATGTTTTTATCTTTGTCATCATAAAGGAAAATCAGTATCACCTATCTTTAAAATATTCTCTACCTTCATATTTAGGTTTTATGCTTCATAGAGCATAATTAGAATTACGCTTATATCAAAACTAATAAAAATAAAGAGTGACAACTGGGAGTCACGTCATTGATTATTCAGTCAAAACTTCAGAAAAAGTCAGAATGTATTCTACTGGATACACTCAGACCAAAGTTACCTCCTTTTTTTAATTACTTTTAAATATAATTAATGCTCAGTGCCAAAGCAATTAAAGGATGACCTGATTCTGCAGAAGGTGATGATTATTCAATAAATAACACTGTCTCGAATCAGGACTAAATCATTATCTGGAATTAGCATTTATTAGTCAACACCATTTTATGAAAAGCCTGCTGAGGGGCAGGAACATTATTTTACAGCTAAGTGTTAATGTAGCAGAAGATACAGTAAAATTGAGACAACAAAGGCAATGATCATTAAAGTAGGTTTAGGTTGCACTGACCCAGTGTATGCAGCTTCATAACACAGCTGCTTGTCCTAATCAAGAGTGTAAGTAGATCTCATGAAGGCTATTTATTTTATTCTTAAGGTCAAAGTAATTTTATTTCTACATCTTGAAAAACTTAGTAGTATAAACATCAATATAAACATGGACCTTTCAGCTTAATTAATTTCCACTCCTAGGTTTGTACTTCAAGGCAGTTTACACAGCTCAGTATCTTAAAATGACAGAAATGTTTCAGTCAGTTGGCTTCAGATATTTTACGTTCCTACTACAACTGATAGGAATGAAAATGTTTTTTACTTTATCATTGAAGTATAACCTGAACTACATTTTTTTAAGCAAGACTGTGAAGAGTTCTGCCTAAATATCACAATTGAGTCTTGCCTTCTGTTTATAAATGTATAAATACAAATGGCAAGTTACAATTGCCTACCAGTGTGGAAACCAGGCTGTCACTATTTTTGTGATCCAAGCTATTTAGTCAATAGCAACTTGAGGGGTTTATTTTCTGCATCTTGAAAAATAACATCTTGACTCTTTGAAGTATTGCTTTGTAGGCTGTAAAAAAAACATAGGCTGCTATTTTGACAATGTAATGAAGCAGGGATGAAAAACACCCATGAGTCCTTGGAATATTTATTGCAAATAAAAATGTAGGGTTTTTTTGTTATTCATTATTATTTTAGAAAGCCTCATTGTAAAGATAAAGATATAAAATCCCCATTCTTAGAGAGCTATTGGGGCAATACAGGGCACGTTAAATGACCTCAGTGCTTCAGGTTTAGGTTTCTGCTTGAGGGACCAGAAAGATGTTACCCTGTTAGAACCAATAAATATATTTATATTTTGACAAATTGTAAAGCATAACGGAGAACAAATTCCATTTTCATTATTTAAATTCAAAAAGTTTGAGTCTTATCCTTTTATGGCCAGAAATTTGGCTGCTTCATAATCTTATAATGGCTATTGCAAAATCAGTAATAAAACAAGAGTAGATACAGAAAACTTCTTTTGAGAGAAGGGAAAGCACAGGGAAATAGACTGTTTAGTGCTGTATGGCAAAAGGAAAACTGGTAACTGAATAAGACAGCAAATCAAGTTCAAAGGCACTGTGTGGTTGTGTGAAGCAGGGAAGAGTGAACATCCTCAAAAGGAGGGAGAAAAGCTGCCTCTGTGTAGAAAGGAAGAAAAGTACAGTAAAGATGTCAAAAATAAAGCTAATGGAAACTAATTGACAAGACCTATACAGCCAAATTTACCAACTGTGTGGGTGAAGATTCAATTAGTGAAGTCTGGAACAGCCTATGGAAGAGAAGACTCATCTTTGCGAGGAATTTTACAGCACAAAAGGAATTGAAGAGAGTAAAGAATTCTGTAAGAACTTAAGAAGGCAGCAGAATGGAAACAAGAGCCGATTTTGTGGTTAGAAACTGACAAGAATCATCAAAGAAATCCAAATTGCCTGCCGCCTCCTCCACACGTGCGGCTACAAAGACAACTTTGTTGAATGAGAAAAGTTTCAGCTTTATGGGCACAATCATTCTGCAGCAGCACCACCTCCTGTTCTTGCACCTCCACAGAGCTGGAATTGCCCTAAAAGCAATTTAATGACTGGTGCATAAATGAGGGGGAAAACCCCACAGCAGCCTTGTGTCAAAATCAGGATACATTTAGTAAGGCTACAACATTTATATTTTGCTTTTTTGGTTATTTTTTTAAGGGGCGCCAGAATCTAGTACTGATGGTATTGGCTGAGCTCTTGCCTCAAAACCAAGCCAGACATGCCAGAATGAGGTCCCCACTAACCCTTCAGTTCTTCACCTCACAGCTAAAATCCTACAGTATTTTCTGCCACTGAGTTCCCTGGTATTTGTCCAGTACCCTCAAGTGTGCATTTCACAAAGGTTTTATTCCCCAAAGTTCTTCATCCTTCCTTATCCTCAAACTTCCTTCTCCTTGCAGACTTGAGTGCTTAGAGGCTTCATGCTCCCAAAGAAAAACTTCTCCTCAGGACTTCCATATTTTCTTCCCTCAGATCACTTCCTATTAGCTCCAACATGCTTTCTGTCCATTTTTTAACTTTATCCTTCTGTACCCCAGTCAAATCCACTCTTACTGGCCCCACTGGTGCTGATCATTGCCTTCCCCTTGGCTGCTGTGTCTGGAAACCCCCAAAATGCAGCTGGTGCTTTCCACCAAAGCAACACCCCAGTATCTGTTTCTGACATGGATTTCAAAGGTTTTAAAATAACCATCCTGGACAGGACAGAAGTGAAGATGGCAGAAGCTTTTTGGGAAATCCTCATCCAGCCCTACTGGATAAAACACCAACTGCTATTATGTATTCACAGTCCCTCAAATGTGAACTCCTACCTTACTCATTTATTTCTTATATAAATACATATTCACTAGATGTAAAGAGAGTGGTAAAATGGATGTTTCAAGCTGCTGATCTACTGCAGCAATTGGGCTGAGACTGAAGGAAATCTGGAATTCTCTGCAATAGACTCCAATATTTTAGTTAATTCCTAACACCAGTGACAGCAACAGCTACAAAGCTTACCAGAATGATGGTTCACTAGCCATAAGTATACAAGTGCAGCAATGAAATTAATTAATTAAAAAAACCCTTATCTTAAAATGGCTTGCATTGTTTCCTCAGCAATTATTTCACTGTCCTTCAGTGTTCACCTTTTCAATACTGAGCATGAAGAAGAAACAATTTCTGCTTCATCCAGCAGCAAAGACCTGCAAAAACCATGGGCTGCTACTGCAGAGTTGTTTTTTTATCTGATGCAGTTGTTTAGCAACTGCAGAAGAAAAACAACCTGACACTATGCTCATTTGCACACTTCACTTAGGATATATTGGTACCCTTATTCAGGAGTGATTCTAAAGCGCACTAAATGCACCTATTTTGTATAAAAATAATCCCAAAAAACCACTCGCTGGCCTGACTGAATCAGAACAATCAGCAAGACAGGAGCTGCCCTGCTTTCCTAAGATCCCTGTTCCAATTATGTCTGTACACACACAGCCACACTGCAGCATCAAAAACTACCTAAAAAGAATTTGCCCTGACACCCAAACCAGGATTGAGTATCCTAAATATACATTCATACATCAAGACACAGTGTATTACAAATTTTTAGATAAAGTAACTCCTCTTACTATCTAAAATAAGATTCTGCCTAACTTGGCCTGTTCATTTTGCCAATAATATCCTAAATGAAAATGGAAATTGCCACTAACTAAAAAAAATAGCTTTTTAAAAGGACACCAATGTTCTCATCCTCTACAAAAGTATTTTTTATTATTCACTTTACATTTAGTCCTTACAGAATTTGTTATTGCCATCCATCTGTACATTTAGAAAGTGTTGCAGGACTTTGGTGTGGTGTACATATACTTTAAGAAAGTATCTGCATTAAGCATAAAAAGGTGAAGAACCTAAACTAACTTAAGGTGGGTGCTTCATGCACAGCAGGAAATGAGAAATTAATTCAGATTTGCTATATACAGAAACATTTTAGATGTCAATTCATAAAGTATTTTATTTATATATGCTTAAATAAATGAAATAGACAAATTCAGATTTAAAATAAAATTTGGCACACCCTTAAAAAGCAGCTCTTGAATGTCACACTTCTACATTGTTAAGCTGATTTTTCAAGAGTCAACAGACCCCAGTAACAGTGATGTGAAGAGACTAGTCCTCAATATTACAGATCAAAAGGCTCTGAAAACTGCCTTGGTGGGACCAATAAAGGGATCTGTCCATCTTTAGGGAAAACACTAAATTGTAAGGGCCATTTGTATCAAACTACACTCTAGGAGATTGAAGCCAAATTATGTGCATCAGAGTAAGTGCTAAAACAAACAGGAAAAGCTAAATCCTGAAAAATTAGTTGGTCAACACATATAATATTCTGCTTGGGAACATAAAAATATGTTAATAATCCAAGATCATCCAGTTCCTCCAGGAGCTACATGTCAAATTATGACTCACATTTATATTATAACAGTAACGCACCAATAATTTGTAATTTTAATAGTAAAATCCTCTCAGGGCTGAAATTCAGCATCAGAGAAAAAAAACCACAATTTACCTTTTCCTTTACTGTTTTGAATATTACTGCTTTTAGCTATGTGTGCATATTTAGAATTTCACATACATGCTTAAACAAATCACTGACATAATATTTAAAATATGAAGTTTTACAGGCAATTAAATCATAGTGCTGTTTATTTCCACCTCAGTGTTCAGTTACAATTTTTCTACAGCTCCTTTCTCCCATTTTCCATTTTTCCATCCAGTCACATGACTGTGGAACATCTGGGATCCCACATTGTTTACTTACACAGCTGCTGGAAATGAACCAGCCCTCTTAGCCAAGAAGAAACAGGGAAAATCCAGGGAAATATTTGTACTTATGACCATGCTGAAAGATTCCCAAAACAACCCTGCTCATGGGAAGCTTTTGGGATATGGCTCTCCTGAGACCCCTACCTGGGATTCAAAACACACTGGGAAAGCAGATCTCCATCACTCTCCATTCCTGGTGACCTACCAGGGATCAAAGCTCACCAAAAAAATTCTACCTGAGGTTCCATTTCAAGCACTTCAAAGCCAAACCTTTTGTTAATGAGCAAATTATTTTTTACAGGGAATGCTGACCCATTTGCTGAATATGACAGAATTAGTTTTTAATGACAAAGATTTTCTGAAATTTAAAAATAGAGATGCAGAGCAAAAAAAAACAAAACAAACCAAGAAACCTAAACCAGTGGTCTGTTTTGAAGCTGATATATCATGATGTATATACCATTATCCATCTGCCTCTTTGGGCCTTCTTTCTGCAATAATGCTGCCAGGGAAGGTTCTGCCAACTGCACTTGCAATTTTCTTTCTGTTTTAAATAGCAGGCAATTTCAGATCCTGCTTACATTACTCATATGATTTTCTCCAACTGAAAATCCTTCTGTTACTCTTTTCCACTGACAGAGAAAATGCTGTTTGATTTGCAATCTGTTCCCTGCCTTCCAGATTTCAAATTTAGGGTCTCCTCATCAATCAGTTTGCTATTTTCTTTTGAGAAACAAACCCTCCTCTCAGCCATAGAAAAACAGAATGAGATAAGTTAGTAAGTTACTGCATCCCAATGCAGCATTCATGCTGAATATCAGACAAACTGTACCCAAGAGAACCTGCAGAGGGATGTAATTAAACAGTGTTTAAGCAGATCACCTAAACATTAAAAAAGGGCATTAAAATCCTCAGGAACAAGCTACAGCAGATACAGAACTAAACTTTATTTCAGTGTTACCATTTCCTTACTTATAAAAGAAGCAATAGCAACGTTTTCATCTTAAATGCCACATTATTAATCTTTTTCTTTCTTTACAACACTTTTGCAAACCACTGACTAATATGTTATGATCTATAATTTGAGAAACTTTTGGGAGATTTTTCTGACTTAGAGAAACAAAAAGTTAGGAAAGATTGATTTTGCATCTACACATGAAAGGATGGCTGCTGATTTCTGCCTGAGGGTCTTATTTCTTACTTTAAATTAAAAATATTTAGTTATGTGAATAAAATAAATTAGTCTGAAAATTTTAATGAATCCTAAACTACTTTCTCTCCCTCAAAGCCAGAGCATGAAGCAGAGATACTCAGGGGGAAGAGTTTTAATACTCCAAGAGTTTCATCTGATAAATAACTAATAAAATATTTGTCTCATATAATTGGCACTGAGAGATTACTCTCTTGCAAATCTCACTAATAGAAAAAGGTGAATTTCCTGAAAATTAAAAAAGTCTCCACTCCTACAATTTAAAATAAAATGCTAAGCTTAAAAAAAAAAAAGTTTTATACAACTTATGAAAGTTTAACGTGGTTTATGTATTTATAGCTAAGCTAACACTAGTTACCCAGATGGACTATAACTTGGAACATTTTCACAAATGGAGATGCAATCTTCAGGGACAAAAAGCCCACAGAATTTTAGAGACATTTTATTACTCTGGGGAGAAAATAGGAAAGAGCTCAGGTTCTTGATTTAAGAATGCAGGAGCTTAAAATTCACCAATTCCAGCTGCTGCCCCCGTGCTCAGAAGCCACCAAGTGACACAAAACGAGCAGCTCATGCAGTCCAGTGCAAGCTTGAGCTCTCCATTTCAAAGAGTTTTACTGGGGAAGGATTTCTTTACTTTTCTAAACAGAAAAATAGTGGAAATACTGGCAAAGATACTTCCAAAGTCCTTTACCCTCTCCAGCAATTGACTGAGAGACCTGCACCTCCTTATTAGACTATTATGATAGTCTAAGATGTGCTAAATTTAGAGGTTAGAGAAAATTCACCATGTCATGTATAAAAATACACATTTAAAAAATTAATAACACAAGGTTGGCCATCAGAATTGATTTAATCTAGAGGAGTAATATCCAGCTCTCTGACTAAATTTAGGAGAATCAAAACAACCTCTTAGATACTCATGAATTTTAGAGGTAATTTTAATAGTTGAGCTTCTAAACTGCCTGGGATTATTGAAAATATTAGTAAATACAATTTTATTAGTAAGTGTAAATGACATTTCAGACAATTCACATCTTCAACATAAATAGCTAAATTCTAAGGAGATAATACGTTTGTTACAGATTTTCACAGCACAACCCTGATTTTGAATTCCTTAATGACAACACCTGGACAATGAAGTTGATCAAAAACTTGTCATAAACAAATATAAAAGAAATTGATGGGGGAAGATATTTCATGAGCTGCCCAACAGAATTACAAGGGGAAGTAGTTTATAATACAATAAACATAATTTTGAAGTATTATAACCTATTCCCATTATATTGACTGCAATAGAAGCACAGCCTTTTGCTGAAACAAATTCAATGACACTATTCTTAATCACAGTTCAAAATGCATTTAAATTAGAAAACTCTATTACTTTAGATAAAGGCCTTCAGCTGAGAGTTCTAAAGTTAGTGTTAATACAATAACATTTATTTTAAGGAACATTCTCAAAATGAATCGGTTTGGCAAAGAAGGAGGCTGCGTTGTGGTGTTCTAGAAATAGCTGTCTCAGTATTAACAATAATTATTCTGAATTAAAGATTAGACCTGTTGACTTGTGCCTTCAGTTCACTGGAATAATTTCTCTCCATTAACCCAAGTCAGCAATCAGAGCCCCTCTGAAAAGCCACCTACTGAAACAACTAAAAATGAATTCCATCTTAATGAGAAGCACACAGCTCATTATATTTTAACCTGATTATTAGTTTTCTGATATTATTACTACATAAAAATCCTGGCCTGGTTTGCCACGCAGTCATCTGTTCTTCCAACAACACCTTTAGAATAAACAAACATAAACACCCCCAAGAAGGCAATTTTGTTAGAATGTGTTTAGCTCTGATGCTAATGACAGAACAAAAACCCACACACATCTAAAAACAAAAAGTATTTGGCCAGCACTAAGTGTTATTAGCTACTAATTTGCCTTTTTTTAATCTCTTTCTCTCAGTTTGAGATGTTTATTCTCTACCAGGTCCTCGTTATATGCCTTTTCTGAAACCACTTCCCATTGCTTTCATCGGAAATAAGCTTAACATTCCAGTGTTTATACTCAGAAGCATCCTTTCTGAAATGTAAAAATCTCACTATTCTCTGATCTAGAAAAAAATATATATATGCAAATAAACAAAACATAGGAATTCTCAAAAGAATTTTCTTTTAATTTTCTTTTTTAAAATAAAGTTTTAGCTAAAAAAGGTAACTGTTTTGAAATTAATTTTCACACCATACCCACCCTGTTTCAAAAGTATAATTTGAAAAGAATTAGCCCCAGGTACTTACTGCCGAAGACATACCTGCAACTTCTATTTTTTAAATACTGATTTAGAATATCTGTTAACTTGAAAAATAATGCTTATTTCAAGTTAAGTTTTTGGGGAAAAACCTATTAGTATGGAAATAAAAGCTTTGGGTTTTGCCTTGCAGCGATTCATTCTCCTCTGGGAGCATGACCACAGTGGAATAATTAATGTGACATTTTGAATTGTTTATGCCCTTTAAGGGAAAACAGTTGATTATGATCTTAAATGTTTTTCATCAGTCTGGGCAGAATCCTAGATTTCCAATATGTAGGTAAGTCACCAAAACAGATCCAGCCATATTTAATTTTAATAAAACCTAATGAAATTCAAGTACTTGTAGATCTTTTTCCTTTGACAAAGCTTTATTGCTTCCAATTTATCTTGGAATGGTAGGGAACGCTCTGTTAGTGAACACTGAAGGAAAGGTAGTTTAATAAAACAACTTTAATTCAAATAAGCCTCCTGAATTTAACTTAAAAGTATAAAGGGAAAAAAAGCCAAAAATTGAGAAATCTGTCGTTTCAGGAGGGAAATAAGTTATATTTGGTATGTGACTGGAGGGGTTGTTATGTCTGGTCTTTAACATAAGGACACACAAATTTTTCAGCTCCCCCTGGTCCAGTCACCTCCGTGCTTGTCCTTACTTCAGCAAGCCTCACCAAGGGAAGCTGCACCTCCTCCTGCTGCTGCTGCTGGAAAGCCTTGGAGACACTTGGAAAAGGAGGAGAGGGAAACCACCTCGGCCTAGGACACCCACACCTCAACCCTGCCAATTCCCAGCACTCTCCATCACTCACTGGCCCACCCCATAAAGCATTAAACAGGAAGGAGGTTGCTTAATTAATGCAGTTCCTTCATTAGCCCTGTGCAGCTGCTCTGTGAAAGCTGCAGGTAGCTGCAGGTGTTTGAGAGCAGCTCCTCCAGGAGCTGCTGAGCAGCTGGCAGGGAGGCAGCTGCTCTAACCTGACCTGCAGCAGCTGGCCCTGCACGGCAGCCAAATCTCTGCGTCCTGAGAGGTGACATTTAATGCTGGGTTTTTATGCTGGCAGCTCAGAGCTCAGCCATGTGCCATTTTAGCTCTTTTAAATCCAGGTTTTGCAGACACAGAAAGCAGCAAGGTTTCCCACTGCTGATATGCAAGGTGATATAATTTTTTCATCTCCAACTTCCATTATTTCCACCTACTTGGAGGCTTAAATTGCCACTGTTCTAAGATTGCATACTCTTACAGTCAAAATTTTTCTTAAAATGATGTTATGTAAACCCTAAAAAACAAACAAACAAAATCAAAAAAAGGAAAAAAATGCTGTATTCTAATATTAGTTTTCTTTTCATTCAGAATTGCAGTGGAATGGAGAAGACACATATACTTTCCTAACTCTTATTCAACAATACAGAACAGCTGTCACCTTTCACCTTACAGGTCCCAGGTATATTCCAAGATCAGACTAAAGCAAAAAAATAACACAATCAACATAATGCCTTGGCACTGGAAAAAAAAAAATCAATTCTCATTTTTGAGAACTCTTTCTTCCCACATTCTCTTTTCTTTTACCCCTTCTTGCCTTGCAAGTATCCCACCTCGTATCCTTTGGCAGAAAAGCAGGACACACATTGAGAGTAGAACACTCTTGAAAGTCTGAGGACAATCCTCAGCCCACACAAAGTAAGAGCTACATTGCAAAAAAGGATCTTAATTCACTAAGATGCTTAAAAGTTATTAATAGGGCAATTTCAGAAAAATAATACACAAAATCTTGGGCTTTTTTTAAAAATTAATATAAGAAAATAGACACAGTAAGCCTCTCCCTTATTACACTTGTTTATCAGTAATTGGACATTTTTTAAAACAGACATAATACTGAATCAAGTCTGATAAACAGGATAACTGAGAGGTACAATTTTGAAAAGTGCTTTGTTTATTTGAGGAATGGTTGGGTTCAAAGCATCATCCCTAAAACTACACTGGTGAAAGCCTCAGACACGAAACTTTGGCTTGGAGGAGCGCATTTGAGCCTGTCCCACATCCTTTGACAACACAGAGATTTCACCACCACCACCTTGGGAAGCCCTCCCCAAACTGGTCAAATACAGTGGAATTGTGGCATGTCCTAAACACTGACACAGTGAACATCTGGGAGTTGCTAGGGCTAATGACTCTGTGACACAGCAAGGTGGCTTCACTCACACATCCCTTAATTAACACTTTTATAAATAT
This sequence comes from Toxostoma redivivum, assembly GCA_013397375.1. Lineage (NCBI taxonomy): Eukaryota > Metazoa > Chordata > Aves > Passeriformes > Mimidae > Toxostoma > Toxostoma redivivum. Next base: position 68,794 of record VXBI01008828.1, on the reverse strand, counting down.
TCATAGGTCAACTAGATTTTTAATTATTTCCAGAGACTTAGAGTAGCTGAAGTTCTATTAAAAAAATTAACCTTTTATCTTTTTATCTATGAGGGGGGATTTTTTGGACCAAATGTTAAATCTGTCACTTGGAAAAAAGAAAAGTGAATCAGGGAGTGCTCATTAGGATTTGGAAAACTCATTTCAGTGAGAAGTTAATTTAATTAAAATAAGAAATATAACAGCATGGTACAACGAGGTGAACAAGAAATAGTAAAAACATTTACTAAGTTGTCTTATTTGAAATGTAACACCAGGATTCAGATGTAACTGCAGCATTTATGGCACGCTGGCCCAGGCACCAGCGCTGCTTTGGTTGTTTTAACTCTGCCCTCTCCCAGCTCATCTGCTGCTCCTTCACTCTTGATCTGTACTTGTGCAGGAATACATGTATGGAGATTAACTGTGATTAGAAAAAAAGAAAAATCTTTCCAATTTCAGCCCAAGAACTTCCAGAATCACACCTTCAAAGCAGCAAGATCTCTGAAACAGACTCATATCCATCTCCAGTGACTTCTGAATGCCCAGAAACTAAAACCTGTTACCAACCTCCTCAGATTCAATTATTTCGTTTCTTTCCTGTTAGAGATTTTCCTTTGGCAGAAACAGCTTTGCATAGCCACAGATGAAATATCACCTACAAAGAACCCAGTTTCATGAGATGGAAGATCTGTAACTGCTGAAATGCAAGTCCCAGCACCTTCTCTCCTTGGGAGGACTACAAGTCCTAGGTGTCATTGCAGATTTTATTCTAACAACCCAATGATGGAGGTAAGCTGGGCTGAAAAAGCCACTGGATACATATTGGAAGATCAACCATACACTGAGCAGACTTCTCTACTGTGCAGGCATTTCTTGGATGTCAATGCACAGATAACTTCTGCTCACAGGTTAGAAAATAGACAAGAAATATAAGTAGAAGAACTACAAAAATCCACAGCTTTAAAAGCATTAAGAACTACTTCCATATCTCTTATATAATCAAGGACTCTCAGGTTTCTTGTAGGAAAATCAGGGGAAAAAAGTAACTGAACTGTAAGTAATTGGAACTGGAAGAGACACTGCTGAGCAGAAAAGGTACTTCAAAAATCATACAAGAACTCCAGGAGATGCACTTGCAGTTGAATGAAAGTTCACAGGACTGACTCTTCAGAGTTTATTTTTGTGGCAGACAACTTGAACACAATTCAAGACTGAATTGTCTCTTTGCCTGGACAAAGATCTGATACTGGAAAACAAAAGCAAAATAATATAAAATTGGGAAAAAATGTTTCAGGATAAAAGGAAAGCATTTGGCAAAGTATAAATACAAACATCGAATTATACAACATACTGGGGAGAGAGCTCCCTGTAATGCTATAATCAGAAATTGATAGCTTGTTCTCCTGCCAGTTTGTTATTAAGAGAACACTGAGAAAAAATTAATTATCAGTTTTTATGAGATTGGTATAACACCGAAAAAAACAGACATCTTCGCCTATCTGCAGTAAGTGCCCTTCCTTTTGGGAGTCCTGTATCTCAAAATTCCCATCCTGGAAAAGTCAAATGTTTCCTACAATCATCCTTATTTTCTTCAAAGACATGTCACGCATTTTTACCATTATGTCCTGCTCCTAGTCTCACTCACTGTGTTTTTTTTCCTCCCTTTTCCTCAGTTCTTTCAATAACCTAAAGACTGTAAAAAAAACCCATTATCAGCCTAGATACATTTTACCACCAAAAAAATTCTATTAAAATAAAATCAGTTTCCTAAATACAACCTGGTTTGAAGACTTCAGGAATTACACTATATAACAATGACAGATAAATATAAAGCTACAGAGAGCAATTAGAGCTCCAGGTATCCAATTTGTAGCAATTATGCCTTTACAAAGAAGCATAATCTTACAGTGTCTGTACTGAAGACTGTAAGTTACTATTGAGTGTTACACCCAATTTTATGCATGCAAACATAAATTAGATTTTGGTCCTGCACATAAACTCAGTTTGAACAGTTTTGAACTCCACTAAAATATTCCAAACACAATTATAAATCCAGAAACCATGTCTGGACTCACACTGCTAAGCACATCCTCTCCATGCCAACAACTACAAAATGACACTTTCTGTATGTGTTGTGGCTGGTTCCCTTATTGCAAACTGGCCACGTTCCCATCGCACGGTATTTGGTGCTCTGCTTTTAAAGCACATCTCTTCTCTTCTGATGGTTCTTCAGTTCTTAACAGTTTAATTAGTACAAGGCTTGAGCAAATGAAATCAATCTCCTCCATTCTAGTTACTGATGAAGTGCTAACAGCAAACCATCAAAAGATTTGCAATGATGCTCTGTTTCACGGGGATTTGCCTCACTTGGTGAAAGAGTTGAAAGGAAAATGAATAAATACACTTGTGCACCTTTTTTCATCTCAGATCCACTGGAAGCACAGCGAAGCACAAGCACCACTTGTGTCCAGCACAAGAAGGCAGCTGTGTATGTGCTGCCCTGCTTTAGTACAGCTTATCCCTATCTGTCATTCAGCTATGCACACTCTTTTTGCCACTGGATTTTAAAGCTCTTAGAAGTTTTAACGCTATCTATCAATATCCACTTGATGTTATAGTTTTCAGCCTTTCCACAAAAGACCTTGATCCTCCCCCAAAGGATGCTGTACCTACTATTTGCTTATCATGAACATCAAAGTGCAAAAGTCTGTGAATAATGATCCAGGTACTGAATTTCAGTCCCATCAAGCAACATGTCCTTCTATGAGTTTTAACTTCCTGGGAGAAAATAATGCAGTTATGCCTATAGGCAAGCAAAAATCCAGTAACCACTTCTGAATGTTTAGTTAGTGCTTCTGAAAAAGAAAACAGATTTCCTTATATAGTGTATGGAATATGAACATCATTGATATACATCCCACTTCGTAGGTTTTAAGATAAAGCATGGAACATCTGCTCTAACACCAGAAATAGTGAACATTATATCTTAAACTGCCTGCTCTGGGTATTGATTTTTCAAAAATCTTGGTGAATGTTACAAGTCAATCAGCACAGATCATGTTTAATCACTGCTATAATTGCAATCATGAGTGTAATTGCTGATTCTTTCTTGAAGTGGTGGTGGGTGGGGGATACTTTTTTTGGATAAAATTTAAGATCAGAAATAGGAATATCTGGTGTCTGTTCCCAGCTTCTGGACTTCTATTTGCACAGGCCAAAAGGAAGAGCCTGAAAAGCTAATCTCAGTTTCCCACTGCAATGGACACCTATTGCAAATTGTAGTCCCCAAAAGAAGCAACCACTGGGACTATTTGTCTCACAATCCACAGAACGCTCCCTATTCATTTCTCCCCTGCATGATGGGAACATAACAGTTCCGTGAATAAGGCCCTTAACATCTCTCTATTAGGACAGGAGATATGAGTAGCAATTATGATAATTAAATGTAATTACATTAAAAATAATTAGCACTTTAGCTATCAATTGCTGTGCACTGCACGGCAATTAAAAGCAGGCCAAATTTCAGCATAATTTTTATTACTCTCCTCTTCATTCAAAACAGTAAATGGTAGGGAATATTTTCTTTTCATGTGTGCTGTGCTCTCATTTTAATGGGCATTATCATCATCTAAGTAGAATAAGTACTACCGGAGGTAACATAACTGCCAAAACATTACAATTTGGACTTTTTCCCAAAAGACTCAAGTAACTTCCTTTAATACATATACTTATGAGACCATGAATGAAAATAATCAGCCATCTCACTTAAACAGATCTCTCCTCATTAGAGGTATTTGAGCACAATTAAAATGGCTGATAGAATCAAACTGAGTAAACAAACTTTTGAATAGGTTTTATCACTGATGGGCTGCAGCATTAGAAATCCTTCAGGGTGCCAGAACCTCCTGAGAATTCACTTGGGCTATTTGCACAAATCTAATAGGAAAACACACTTTAGCACTTGTAAAGTGTAGCCACTTGGTACAAACCCAAACAAGCCCCACATGATTGTTACAGATCTGTGAAATTCTGCTGATAGATGATAAAGAACATGAGCAGTTCCTAAGAGAACCTCTGAGTGAGTGTGGCTTGAAGAGCTCAGAGATGGGACTGATGAGAGACCTCTTACATACTTGGCTAGCAGTAATTGTCAAAGCCACCTCAGTGACAGATGGTTTCTCCAGATTTGCTCATGGAAAGACACCTCTCCCCCTCCTATTTTTTGGATCAAATCCTTCTTTTCCTGCATAAAATCTTACACTATTGAAAGTGATATGACCTTGAAAAGAAACTAACCTTTGCTTTTCTTTGTCTATCAACTAACCAGACCAAGATATGGAGAACAGGCAAAACAAATTATTTACTTGCCAGTTACCAGTGCTGCAAATGCAGGTAATAATCTGCTCAAAATTCAAGCAGAGTCTTCTCTCAAATAATTTTATAAGAAATGACAACAATCTTTCCGGATCCACACAGAGACATTGGACTGATTTGACTGGGTGAATACGAGGAAAACAATGCATTTATGCAGAATTTCTGATTCAGATATGACTGGACTAAATGGAATAAATTAAAAACAATGTGGGGGAAAAAAAGTTTCAGCCATCACTGCTGAGATGACTGCATTGACAGAAATGCAGAAATTAGAAGGGATGTCATGTTCCTGGCCACTTCATAAGGTATTTACTATCAGCATCAGGGATTCTACAAGTAATTTGAAATTAACTCATTGACAATTAATATCTGCTGGTCTATTAAGACAAGTAGGAATCCAATGTGTTAAGAAAATCCATACTAAATAATGGCTAAGCACCTGTGTTATTCACAAGCTTGTGCCATACAAACAACAATTCCCACACTTGGCACTCTCATTCTCTCCACTTCAGAAAGACCTTCTGAGGCCAAAGCACCAGCTGTCACACTTCTTTAAAAACTCCAGCAGCACTGACCACAGGACTGCTTCAAGATGATTTACAGTTTATAATCCATTTCTAACGGAGTACTTACAGACCTGTGCTTTTAAGGGTTGCAGTACTTAAAGGCAATTTTTAAGGAATATTAAACTTCTATCTGTCATTTCTTCTGTGCATCACGTTCAACTTCTGCCCTCCACAACCACAGTCTTTGGAGGAATCCAGGGGAATTCTGACTGATTGGCACAATAGGGCACAGATAAAATTTAAATTATTTTCTACAGAGATGCACACACACGTGATATTAAATACAGATGTGATTAAAATAAAGTCAATCAAGTATGATTTGCTTGCCAAGACATGTATGTACACGTCCCTCTCTATAGGTACTTATGAATCACATACTTGCAAGCTGTGCCATTAAGCAAATACCTTTATATTGCTCTCCAAAACAAATCACACCATCTTTAATATCTTATGCATACGTGTATCTTTCAAATCCAAGTTCATTAAAAAAAAGGAGAACATTTTTCTAGAATGTTATTGTTAGGTAATGCTGTTTGACAAAAGCACTTATTATACATTTTTAATTCAACTTCATTTGCCTATACAGTAACTGGAACAAAATGTAAGGTGAATTAACTACTTTTAAAATAATTCAAAATGTATAAATATATACTTCTAAAAGTATGAAAAAAAACCCAAAACCACAACAAAAACAAACCCACAACAAAAAACTAACTAAAAAAGCCCCTCACAAACCCTAGCCTGAAAGGAGGCAAGAAGAATGAGGTGAAATTCAAAAAATACAACGTGAAACTGAAGGAATGGGGTTGGCAGGATAGAAAAAGAAGAGGTACAGAAGAGGAACAAACCCCTCAATCCTGTTGTGTGATAAAGAGAATACTAGCCTATAGATGATGATGATGTATAAAACAAAATGCAGCTTAAGCTGCAACAAAGGGAATCAAGGTGAATATCAGGGAAAGCTCTCCCAGTCTTGCAGCGATGAAGGGCAGCGACAGGAAGCTGATTGTCTCCTTCAGTAAGAGTTTTAAAGGCTTGAAATTTTAAACACCTCTTCCAGGCTGTGTGTGAAGTACAGTGCACCCTGCATTACTGCCAGCAGCTGAATTAAATAACCTCTGGAGGTCCCTGCAAGGCTCGTATTTCCATGAGTGCTCTGATCACTGCAGGTAGCACATTAGAATATGTTATTAATCCCACTTCATGTTCCACTTACAACACTGCCTGCAGGGCAGGGAAAAAGTAAATCTTGGATTTAGGTGACAGCCAATTATAATATTCTTAAAGAGAGTGGGAAGTGGAAAAAAAAGTAGCCACAGAAGTGTTAACCCTGTAATCTGCACCTGCAGCAAAGTAACACAGACTTATGGCTGATATCATTAGTGGTACTGACACTGGGTGTGCAGAATAACATACAGATATTTTGTGGGGCTCAGCTTCAAATGGGAAAAAGTATAAATGAACTGCAGCCTGAGATGGCTGCAGGCCATGCACAAACAATCATGAATGCATCAGACAGTGCTGCTGAACGGGCAGGGGGCTTCCATGCATAACTGCATGTATTTACCAAGCTTTCTTCCTGCAGGAGCAGTAATAGCTGCTCTTTCAGAAATCGATAGTTCTGTCACACATTTGTTACAAGGAGTGATTATAATGTCCCTTTTCTCAATCAGAAAAAAAATAATTGATGCAAAAGGCCCATTTACTGCAGATAAAGGAGATTGAAGAGTTTACAGTAATAGCCTGGGCCAGAAAGAACCTTTAAAGAACAGCTCTGCAGAGAGAAGGAAAAGCCTCTGAAGTTTCATCTTGTTGAGCTACAGGGTTTGTACAGGTGAACAGAACTAAACTTGCTTACTTCTGAAACTTGATTTTTCACAGGGACAGAATAAATAAGAGCATTTACAAAACTCCAAACCTGCTGCAGGCAGCCAATAACACGATTCATTCAGCTTAGCTGTACTCACTGAAATAAAACTGCAATCACACCTCTTACACTGAAATGAAAGCTGCGAGTTTCATAGCCCAGGACTTCACATTTCTATTTTTATTAAAACTTGCATAATAGTAAGCCTCACTAACACCAGATTTATTAAAAAATAAACTAGAAACCACATTAACCAAGATATGGTTTCCAAATATTGTCTTGTTCATAGAAGATACCCTTCAGAGAGCTATTCATCCCAAAGAAAAGCAACCTAAAAGTGCAAGTGAGCATATTTAGCCGTGACATTTGAATTTAGCTGACTATGTATCCGTGAGAACAAGCAAGTTGCCTGCTACAACTGTCAGCCAAGTAGGGAAGTCAGTGCTAACACCAACTCAAGAGGCCCTCTCCATTGAAAAAATCTGTAAAGGGGATAAACTCTATTAAATTTCCAAATTCCAGCAATAGGGGATTGACTTGATGAAATTCTGAGGACAAGAGTAATGTCAAAGGAGTTCTAAAAAATTGGAAAAGATAAAAGAAATATTCTTTTCAGTGTGAGAAATAAGTTTTTCCCTCATTGCAAAGATTTACTATTTTGTAATTTAACTAAACTGAAAAATATGGTTTAAGATGGTTTGTGTTAATTTTGTATGTTTTTATCCTTTATTGTCAAAAACATTTTAGCCCAGCAAATTAAGATTCATGTCATTCCATTCTAGTATCAGCAAGCGCTAGCCAAACATTTTGGAACTCATGGAATGTAACAAGCAAAAAAAAAAAAAGAAGCTATTAATCATTTGGAACTAACATTTCTTAACCTTTTTCTAGTTAAAAGCTTAAGAATCTACTACACTTGAGCAAATATGCGAACATTTATTGATTCTAGGTTGATTTATCACTATCCTATATATTTACTTAACATCTACTCCTTAGGCCCAATGCCATATTTGTACTTACAGTATCATTCATTACAACAGAGCAAAATCTTCAGCAAAACCTCTCAAGTGAGCTAGACAACAAAAAACATGGTGTAGCATTTAATCTTCATTTGACAAAAAAAAAAAAAAACAAAAACAAACCTCTTTAACTTGGCTGTGAACGTGGTTTCAAAACTTAAAGTCGTTTTGGTAATACATTAAAAGCAACTCTGTATTATGAAGCACAAGCTGCGGAACTTGACAAGTGCAGTTTCCATTCACTGCAGGACTGTGCCTGCTGTAAGACAAGAAAGAAGTGACCTAAAAAATGTTAAAGTTTTACCTTTATTTTGTCTGGTAAATGAATCCATATACTTATTTAATTTTAAATATATAAGAGCCATTTATATAGACAGATTAGGAAATAATGTTTAAGTGTATCACCACCTGTTTCATGTTCAAAAGCATTATGAGGAAAGCAGTGTCTTCTCAGATCTCCAACACTTTGCCCTCTTCAAACTGTGCTTTTGTGAGTGGATGGGAAAACAAGTAAAACTGACATTTTTCTGCATCTAAATACTGTGCATATGTGGCAATGGGCACATATGGCCATACAGCAAATATTCAAATGATCTTTTGGGCTTTATTCACACTTCAGAGTTTCACACAAACAAATGTGTGCTAATAGAAATGCAAGTGTATGCCAGAGAAAATAAGCATAACACACACAGAGGATTGAATTCACGTCATCCTACTGAGTTAGTGCTATTATGATCTGTTTCCATTATAAAATATTATGGAATGTCTATATTGTTATATGTTAAATATTTGATATTATATTTATAAAGTATTATCTCACTCCTGATATTTTCCTTCTAGAACCATCTAGAATTCCTCTCTCCATTTTTTAACTATCACCTTCCAAGGCCAATCCTCTGGATTTTTTGCAAGTCAAGCTGCTGACAAGCTGATGTCGTGTTCCTCTAAGGCCAGCCATGTATCATGAGCAGCAGAGAGTGTTTTTCAGCTCTCACTCAGGAAGCAGCTTGCCTCAAGGAAGGTCACACTCCATCACTGCATCAGAGAATCCCTCTGCATGATAGCTGGCTGTATGCTGTGTCACTTCACATTTATAGCAGCATTACTCCGGCACTGATGTAAATTTTATGACCCAGAAGGTTCTAATCACTTAGGCACTCTGTCACATATCTTCAGCCCTATCAGTCAGGCCACTTCCTGACAGAATAAAGCAAAGCCTGTGTGCTAGAAGACTGAAGGGTCTCTGCTGTTGTTTTGGTGTGCTTTGTCTCTGAAGGATGGAGCCCTCCAGCTGGTTTCGTTAAGGATTCACTGGAGCAGCGTGCACAGAGCACTCCGTGACCTTCCTTGGGAAGCCACTTCTTCAAGTTAAGGCACATCTAAGGGCAGTGCATCACAGCAGCATTGTTTGAGATAATGCTAGATGACAGGCATGCATCCCTTCTGCCACATCACTTCACAAGTCAGCTGTTGGAGAAACGTGAATCACTTCTGGTGCTGGCCCAGTGCTACAGAAGTGCTGCCTTCCCAGCTCCCCCTGCCAGAAGGAGGCAAAAAATAAATCCATATATACCTACAGACTCAGGCAGCCTTTCCCAGTGCACCAGTGCCATAATTGGCACACAGGCCAATGTCAGCACAGATTCCATACAGAGCTGGAAAGTTTACCCTACACTTCCTACCAAGCACCTGATCACAAGAATATTAAGAATATTAGACTGTTACAAACACTTTTCCATGTGTCTTTTACCTCATTTAAGTTTCTGTGATTTTATAATCTGATATCAATTCCTTACCACATGTAAACTCACAGGTTTTTCTGAGAGCCAGGGGATATTTAGGTCTAACACAGGACACCACATTTCTGTGTGCACACCAGCACCACACAGGGAAGTGAGCTCTTTCTGTGTAACACAGCAGAGGAAAATACAGACTTTATCATTTGGGAGGAAACTATCTACTGTAGAACATTCCAGATGCCTGCAAGATGAAGAAGGGTTGGAAGCCCCTAAAACATAGAACAGGCACAAAAGTCTTCCTTTCTGGGTGAACTTCTGATGGATTCTCACATAGACCAACCACCCTGAAGAGCCAGCTAGGGGTTATTAAAGAAAATTAATAGTATGTGGCAGAGCTCTTGTCACAAGCTAAAAAACCTCAAATGGTACTGATGATCTACTAAACATCAGAGAACAAAGATGGTATTTCTGGGTGAAAGATTTTATTTTACAGAAATTGAATGCATGAGCACTTGCTCTTAGATCTGACTTTAAATTAAATTTATGGCTAGAAAAGACCAACACCAAGCAAAAAGCTGTGAATGCTGTAATGATGCAACAAAGAATTCCATCAAGTAAGATATTCTTCATATGGAGCAGGTTTTCCTTATTCTGTGCAAGTGATAAGCCACTTTAAACAGACACCAAATAAAAAATGACCTGGCTGCACACAAACATGCTTTTGAAACAAGAAAAGGACATATGCTTCTTTACAGGAGAAGCAGTGACCAAACTGATAAAAATGCTGGAAGCTCCATCTCAGGAGTTAATAAAAAAGAATTTGATTAATGTGTAGCAATTAAAATTCTGGAAACACTTGCAAATCCATCAGTATTTAAATTTAGTTAAACAATAAAGATTCCCCTGAAAAAACCTTAAACCACAAAATTCAGATGGTTCAAGTTAACTTCTCATTAGAGAACCACAGAATCACATTTAGTAAAGTGTGTTTATGACATAGATACTTTTCTATTATGAACACATCCCATACAAAACTTGTAAAAGTAAATGTTTTATATAGAAGCACTTTTGATAAATGCAGTTCCAACTCCTCTGTTCACTCTTCTCACCTTCAAATATTCCTGTCCTTCTTGAGCTATTTTCTTTCCACTTTATGAACAAGTAGCAGCAGAATCAAAATATCTTTTGCCTGATACTGCTCAGCTGATTCATTTCCGTTCATATTCATATTTAATCAAGATTCTGCCATTTGCAGTATCAGTATTAAACACTGCCCTTTTCCCTTCTGAGCACAATTATAGATGATTAATAAGACTTGCAGTTCATTCCAGACTTGTATTACAAGCTATTTTTCCAGTGGTCTGTTTTGTACATCCAGCAGTATTCAAGACTGTTGTGCTACAAAACATTTTTGGTATCGCGACTTGGCTACTCCTTAAATGTCATCAATCATCAGAAATTATGGCATTGATGAAGATATACATTGAAATGAGAGAGAGGATGTAAAATGGAACCCAAAGAGCTGGTGCTAAAGACTTCTAGATAAAAATCATAAATTTAACCATACAGCCTGAGGTATCTGGGAGGACAAACATCATCTGGAGAGTGCACAGTTGGCATAATCAATGCTAGTTGTTGATGGCACTTAGAGGAAAAAAAAAAAAAATCACCCACAAAACCAAAAGCCTCACAAATCCACATGAGCTCAGCCTCACATTCCCAGTTCTCCATCAAGGACAGCAGCTGTGTGAGGAATATTACAGCTCAGAGCACTGTATGCTTCTGGAAAATTTTAGTTGTGGTGGAGTTCCTTGCAATATTTGAAGCTATTCTGTGTTCTAAACTGTTTATACATTTAATACATTGTGTATAAGGTCAGAAGGTAGCAAAGTAGTACCCTTACAATAACTGAGGCTTCTTCCTTTTTAAAAGTCAGGTTTGCTCAACTTAGTAAACTATGACATGTGGTGCATCTACAGCAGCCTTGAAGCAGGACTGGTGATAGGAATATGGATCATTGGAGCATTTGAAGAGACATCAGAAATGTGCTTGGCTTGAATTATTCCTTGTAAATGATTAAGTGTTTAAGCAGTGATTAAGCAAAAACTTATATCTCCCAAAGTACATGCAGACCAGGACACAGAAGGGTCCTTACCAGGAGGTAAATGAAAAAAGGAAATAGAAATTTTACCTTGAAGCAGCTGCGGAAGATATGTGCCCCAGGAAGAGGGAACACCTGCAAAATGTCCCACCCAAGACAGCTCAAGCCTCTAAGAGTCATGCCCAATTAAGTCCTCTCAAAGAGGATTATGTCTTTTATCATGTGTAACACCTAAAATTCTAATGAATTAATGGCACAAGATAAAGGTATTTCCCTCAAAAGAGTGTGAGGCACTATCTGTAGCAGGGGTGAAAAAGTGGGAGAGGAATAAAAAATGTTGCTCTTCCGTAAAGGTTTCCAGGCACTGAAACTTCCCTTCAGAAATCTGTCAAGCATTCAGGAAAAAGCAGTGCTTATCAAATATCACCTCTCCTTTCTTTTACAAGCTCAGTTACTAGTTACACTCTGCAGAAGTGTTAGAGCGCTCTTCCTTGCCTGTTACATTTAAGTAAAAAGGATGAGGTAGGGATTATGCAGGCACAGCATGGCTCACTCAGACATTGTCATATTCTACTTACAGCTACCACTGTGTAAATAATGTCTAACACTCGGGAAGAAAAACATACACACACTCTCATGAAAACTTTTTTTTTTTCCTATTAAAATATTTTTGAAATTATTAATGCCAAGAAAAGTAGTTCAGATCCTTACAGAACAATTTAATAAAACACTTTTAAAAAGGAAGAAATTAAAATAACAATCATTTGTGTAAAATTAATACTTCTTTTCTGGCTGATAGAATTGCCTCCCTAAGGCAATTGAATCACTCCTGAGTGAGATTTAGCTCCATTTTCTAACAATCAAAGAGCCCTTCTGCAGGAATTTGCTGAACTGCTCAACATCTGCTAACATCTCCTGAACATCATCTAAACTGCTGCTAAACTTTACGACTCCTCCACTCCCAGGGTCGTTTCTAAGCCCGGTCACAGCTCTGCCAATCTGCTCCAACAGATTGTTCTGCTATAAAATGAAACGCTGTGTAAAATAATGGAAGGGCTTCAGACATCGGTTCCAGGGACTGCCAGCAGGGTGGTGTGGGTGTGCATCCTCATTTTACATAAAAAACACAGGGAGGAACAAGTTAGCATTTACTGAACAGTTTCTAGCTCTGCACTATTGGACTTTCCTAACTTTGGGGTAATTTGCTGGGTACAGCATTGAAGGTGTCTGTGCTTGCAGTTATTAAGCTCCCCTGTTAGTGTTTGGTACTTAGGAGTGAAAGAGAGGTGAGAAAAAAGCATAAGAGAAACACAAAATTTGTGCAGCTGTCAGCAAATTTTGAGCCTAGGATACCCAGATGCAATGCATAATTTTGTTCTGTATTTTCTCTTATACACCAATAATCTCATCTATTTATAGTATTTTAAATAATGTGTCCATTTATTTTTAAATGTAGATATGAAAAAAAATTGAGTATTTGGGGTTTAAAAATCCCTTTTTTAAAAATTCCTTTCTTAAAAGAACTATAGCCAATACTCCAGATCAAATCCACTACCTCCAAGTCACGAGAAGATTCAGTTTAAGTCAATTATCACTGACAAAAGAGGAGACTGTCATATTATGAGCAAAGACAAGTCCAGTCACCATATATCTCATGAAATCTTCAAGCTGTTTGGAAAATCTGATGTGACTTGGCTCGGCAAGCACTGGCTGTGCAATAGAATAAACAGTAGGATAATTTAGGTTTAGTAAGAAGTACTAGTACAGCAACAAAATTGCATTTCAGTGGGATTAATTACCAGATTCTAGCAGTAGCTGGAATTTATGTTAACAAAACACTCCTTCCATTCTAGCTCTTAGCTAAGTAGACACTTGACAAGAGTATAATGCAGGTAAGGCATCTCAAAAGTGTGAAATTTCAGTGTTTCTACTGTTATATTCCATCCCTTAATGAGAGCACAAGGAATTCTCTAAGTGATACAACTTTTTTACTGAAGTCTCAATATCTTAAAGGTGTTACTCAGAAACTGGTCTAACTTCAGGCTCCTTTGCAGTTTAATTTAGGGCTCCAAGTAGCATCAGTTTTTATTTATTCTTTTGTTCTCTCTGCACAGATCTCAGGATAAAGAGGGAGGTGTGAAGTGAGGAAGCTGCTATCTGGAATTCTGACACACAACAATCAGAGTATAAACAGATGAGAGATCACAATCAGTGACCACCGCTGTTTTTATGAGGATGTTTCAGTTCTTGAGAGCAGAACCCCCAGGTAATATCTGCCTCAACATCTGAGCCAGAAATACAATCAGCTTATCTTCACTTCCTGCCATCATAATTCAAGTATATTCAACTAAAAGTGAGGAGCTCCCCAGTGATTTGACAGTGGAATCAAATTCCTGGAAGATGACAAATCTTTCCAAAACCTAATAACCCAGTCAAAAAGTCTTTCTATAAACAAGATACTTGAGCTTGTGGATATTAATTGACATAGACTATCAAATTCAAATGCATTAGCTGTTTCTAAAAGCATCCTCCGTGCATCTTCTGCAAAATCAGTAATTGTTGATGTGTCTATAAGGTCTGCAGCACCAGCTGTAGCAGGAAATTTCAAGCAAAATTAGAAAGAAATTGTTTCTCAACCTAGCTAGATTTCATTGAAGAGTTTTAAAAGCTGATCTTTACTCTTCGGAAGTTGGAAAGAACTAAAAATAAGAAGTTTTGCATTCAAACTAAATATATTCAACTGTGTAAATAACAGTATCCATGCTTCTTTCACTGCTATTTCTGGACAAGTCAAGAAGTAAATTCCTATAATTACTTGAGAGAGATTAATTTTATAAGAATGTAAGAAGTCAAGCCTGCTGTCTCATTCAGCTTCAGAGAATTTCAGTACTCCTTCAAGCATTTTAGAATGCACAGAATAAATGGCAGTTTCATGAACTACAAATCCTGCTTACTGATTTTGGTCTTTTAAAATGCTGAAGTGCTCACAGAGTGTAGGCTATATAAAGAGGACAAACAAAGAGATTATCTTTGACTTTTAGACAGGACTCCATAACCTGATCAGAGAGAGAGAGAGAGAGAGAGAGAATACTTCTCTGACCCTAAACTAACTGACCTCACAGTAGATTTCACCTAAAATAATTTTTCCTTTTCAATTCTTCTCCTATAAATGCTTAATTTTGAGGCAGCCTGCTTATTCAGAGCAGATCTTCTCCTTTATTATATTACAAGCTATACTTCTTTCACAGTGCCCAGGTGTGCCAGCCTCAGGCCAAAATCTGCCCCTCTGCAAAAGGGCACACCTGCCACTGAGCTCTTCTCTTCCAAAAATAATAGAAAAAAAAGAAAAAAAAGTGTGTGCAAATGCAGAGTTTGAAAGAGGGATGTGAAGGAGGACAATGAGGAAGACTTCAGATACTTCTGGAAAGCTGCTTCTAGCTGTGGGGGACAACAAAAAGAAAATTCTTCAGGGACTGGGTTGAAAAGGTAACTGGACAAGGAGAGCTGGCATTGTGGGACAGAAAAGCCACCCATTTTTTAATTTGATGCAGAAAGGTAAAAAAGGGAGATGTAGCAAACATGCTTTCTGTTTTTCCCTGTTGAGAGGAGCACTGAATTTGTACATGTACCTTACAGAAATCAGGGTAAGACTGACAAAGGTATGAAAAAAATCATCTTTATGATTGGAACTGAAAAGATTTGCTAGTTTTTTCTTTTAAATTATTGTATAGCTACAGGAAGAAAATTTAACATAAGTAGCTCCTATGAAATAATTAGTTATAAAAAAAGCATTTAGCTGAAAAAATTACACACAACTCCCAGTGTCACAAGAGACTCGTATACCTTTCCCACTGTTGTAAAGTAATAAGATTTAAAAACTTGTTCTCCAGAAGGATTATAATACTGTTATTCCTAGGCAATATAAAAAATAAACAGAAGATAGACTACAGCAGGAAAGAGCACGTTTTTTTATTCTAACTCTGAAATAGAACTTTGAAACGGAAACAAAGTGGTGAATAATCAATGCAATCCTAATGGTAATTTTTCTGAATCTAAGGCAGCAGGTTTATACTAAAATGTTCACTGAAGCAAAATGAGAAATCCTTTTTTTTTTAAATTTTGTCACAGCTCTGAAAATTCATTCCCATCTATCCTACAAGAAAGCTGAAGACTGATTTTTTTTTTTTTTTTTTAACAGGACATGTAATTATAGGACAAAGGGAATGGCTTTAAACTGAAAGAGGGCAGGGAGAGTTTGGATATTGGGAAGAAATTCTTCCCTGGGAGGGTGGGCAGGCCCTGGCACAGGGTTCCCAGAGCAGCTGTGGCTGCCCCTGGATCCCTGGCAGTGTCCAAGGCCAGGTTGGACATTGGGGCTTGGAGCAGCCTGGGACAGTGGAAGGTGTCCCTGCCCATGGCAGGAGGGGGGAACTGGATGATCTTTAAGGTGCTTTCCAAGCCAAAGCATTCCGTGATTCTATGAATTACAGAAATATTCTCCTAATGCTACAGAAATAAATGCTCTCTTGTGAACAATATAATGAAATAAAGTCTTTTAGTGGAATATGTTTGCAAAAATTAAGTAAATAATAAGCAGCATTGTCAAAAGCCCCCTTCCCTTGCCTTGAAGGGAGTAGTATTAACAGTCTGAATAAAACCAAATCAGTAAAAATAATGATAAAAAATAAATCACTGCACGTGTCATAAAATTTGAGATTAATAAAATCTCTAGAATATATCTGATAAAACCATACTGATGTAAAATTTTTGATTCCAGTACAATAAAAATACTTCAAGCCTAAGACAGAGATAATGACTACCCCATAAAGTATAAATCTTTTAAATTGCTCTCTGGTTGTATTAAATATTTCTTCCCAAGAAGAACAGAGCAATGTGAGGTGTTCACACAAAAGTGCCTGTTCATATAGGTACATAAATATAGACAATTAGACATATATGGACACACATTTAAATAAATACTGGTGTTCTTAATTAGATTTTCACTCAGTAAGTCCATACTGAAAATAAGGAATTAAGTCATCATAAGCAAATGAGGACTAATGGAAAAGCTTTGGCACATCATTATCTACTACACTGTGCATGTTCTTAGCACAGTAATGATCAATGCTATTGTCTCAGCAATTCCTGAAAGTTCATGAATCAAGATGATGCTGGAGCCATAAATACACAATGCCCTGGATGTCACAGATGAGACACATGGAATAGGAAATCCTAAGCACAAAATGAACATTTTCTGGCAGCAGGGAGGTAGTTGCTCCCTCCTGGGGATGAGGGCAAGACACTGCAAATACAAAGTTTTTCTAATGTCCTTTATGTTTTTCGGCATTATCATGACTGTAAGTAGTCTCTAAGCAGTTTTGATAGTTTCAATATTATTACTTTTGAATTTCTCAATTAAATTACTAGTCTGTACTTTTAAATTTCATTTTAATAGAGTTTTTAGTGTATATTTCCTAATTGTTTTTTAACAGTTAATTTACATAGGAATGTTAAAAAACTCAAAAAGAAGAAAAACTCTAAAAAAACCTGGGAAATAATTTAGAGGCATCATCAGTACACACAAGCAGTAACCACAGTACAATAACTCAGTAAGGGGGGTTCACAGCTGCTCTCTGCCATCAGTGGGATGCTAAACCACTTAAGTATATTAATAAAGACAGCACTTCATTTATAATCATCTAATTGATCTGTATAATTCAGCTTCTTTGGAGTAGAAGTAAGGGCAGAAATCAGGACAGCAGATCTTCATTCCTGAGTTCCAATATCCTTTTTCTGCTGCTAAAAATGCGAGTCAAAGCCAGTCAGCCTCAGCCAAACCTTGAATTTTATGTTTTTTCATATAATACTGGCAGTTTAGGAACAAAAGCCATGTCAGGTGATAAAATTTTAACAAGTAAAGCTGTTTAATGATTGAAACCCAGTACAATGTACGTGACTGGTTCAACAGTTAAAGAGTTAGAAGGCAGGTGGATAAGGGAAGGTCATCAGCAAAATTATATCAATATATCTTCTCAGCTCTGTATAAAAGAATTTAAACAGAATCATAAGAGCACAGCATATCTGAAATCTGGGTGTATCTGGTTAGCACAAGTTTTATTTATTGATTCCTCTATTTTAATTCTCAACATTTCTCATTTAGCCTAATGGAATACAGATGGCAATGCTGGAAAGTGCAACAGAAGCGAAAAACAAAACATTTTCAAGATGCTCATCAGCAGTTAATTCAATTACACTTTTTTGTTCTTCATGGTAAAGAAATGCCTCCTTCAACTACAATAAGGTGAAAAATTACAATATTGTCACTGCAGGATCGGACAAATACAATTAGGATTAAATTATTCTCACTCCAGTGAGAACAACAGTGCCCAACAGAAAGAACTGTGTGTAGCTGGGACACTACAAATTGGTTAAAATCAATTAGAATTTATAAGAGATAATATAATTTCCAAAGTTAGCAAAGAAGAAAACTGCAGTAAGTACAAGATCCCAATATCCAGACTGTTCTGTCAAGCCCCTCTGATCCTAGGAATTCAAATCACTAAGTACCTCATTAGTTTACTCTTTGACTTTACTATATTGACTTTTATACGTCAGACCATGTACTGGTCAGGATGTTCCACACGATGCTTTAATTAATGCATCTATAGATGACTATTTTTCAAAAGTGTTACTCAAATTAAGGTTCAAATTAGTTATAGATTTTGTGCTCTGCTTGAAATATTAGGACCATTCCAGCTGGTACTCTGCAGCAAGCTCCGTTCATCAGACATTTGATGGTTTTACAAGAAACCCCTAAACACCTGAACATCTTATTCTGTACTGAGGTGAATTCTGAGTCAGGCTATGACATGGAAAACATGGAAACTTTGTGCTCCAACCATGCAGAAGCTGGAAGAGCACAAGTCACATCACAGTGACAATGAGGTCTGTAACCTCAGAGTCCCTTTCCTTTCCTCAGTCTTCCCATTTCCTCCTGATCCCCTAGTTAGCCACAGGTGACTTCCCCCATAAAATAATTCAAAATGACTCTGAAACACTGAAATATTCTTAGGCTTGGGGCTGGCTTCCCTTCTTCACTTCACACCAAGTGCATGAAGGTAAGTTTGCTGAAGGTAATATCAGAGTTTCTGCAGGGCTTTAAGTACAAGGCATGTGGGATGCAGTTCTACAAGACTTGTCACTTAAAGCTTCCAAGTATTAAAGGACTTGATGATTGAGGCATTTTGAGATCAAACATCTTCAGTCAAGATCTGAATATACAGGGTTTCCAGGGACACTGAGGGTCCTTTAAATAATTTAGTTCATGACACTAAGAGACATTACTGCTTTGATTTTCTGTTTTGCTTTTGATCTCAAGTGCTTGTTTAGGAGAGAACAATGTAGAAAATACTTAACAAGGTGAGCAATTAAGTTTATAGGTTTATATAAACTCCAAATATCTTTCTATATAATGTAGATTCATGGTTATTAAGATTTTGCAATCAAACCATTTGAGACTGTTCAATCATAGGGGCAAGATGAACCCAACTCTTACTTTTCATGCATAGAAGTAAATGCCCAAAGCAGGACACTGCTTTGGAAGCTGGCATATTTATTGTCATGCTACAGACTGCATGGATGCACCTGAGAAGAAGGCAAGTACCAAAGCAAGACTCTGAAAGTCTCAAAACTTTTCCAAGATGCACTGAAGAAACACAGAGTGGAGCAGCAGCTGTGCCTTCCTTTGGGGATATTGAAAATGCTTCCTTTGGATGAGGCATTGGATTAACTTTGATAGTTGAAAAATTGAAGAGGTTCCAGTAGAGCTTGGTGCCATAATTTATATGCTCTGAATCCTTTGAATTGGTACCAGTAAGAGCTAGTAGTTTGAGTAGCCCCAGAAGGACCACAGATGGCAGTTGAACAAATATTGTCCTAAACCCAAGGGAAGGCTGTGTGTAATCTGCTCTCCCTTCACACTTGACAGGCAACAAGTAATTCTGGTGAAGATTACACTTAAAAACAAAGCTTTCCAAATCAAGCAGCCTTATTCCATTTCCATGAAAATCATCAGCAATGTCTCTGTGTAATGATTTAAAAATGGAAGGTGCTGAGGGTACCAGATGGTTGGTAACAGTACAAATGCTAAGGGAGATACCTCTGTAGCTCAGAGTTATTTATGTATGGAATCAGTCATTACCCTCCTCATACACCCATCCTTTAAAAGCTCCAACAAAACTTATGACTTGTTCTTATAAAATAAATGCTGAGGACTAAAATAATCTACAGTTAATGGCCTCACTTATAGCTAGAGGTAAATAATGCTCTACCAACTCTTATGTGGTTTGCCAATGTTCCCTCAAGGGATTAAGTTCCTGTAGTTACAGCCTGTCCCAAGAAAAACAAAGGACAGCACACAGCAATCTTCTGTTAAAAGGGACTCCATGTGTGCCTTGTTAGGTGCCAAAATTATCACTGGTGATGTGAGAGCAAAGGCTTCACTCATTTCATTTCAGCAGGACACAGACTGCACACCCATGAAACACTCCAGAAGGGTTACCCAGCCTCAGAATACAGGGCATGAATGTCATTGCTGCACACAGGAAAGATGAAAAATTAATGCCTTAGGTCAAAAAAGGAAACTCTACCACAGAATGGAGCATTTCAGGAACAGCTCTCATGCTAAGATTTAAATTCCTCAAATAACAAGACACTTTTGAAGACGCAGATAGAACTACATGACAAATCAAATTAAGATCCCTGCAAGTGTGCAGCTTATTCCTGGAAAAACACAATTTAAAATAAAAGGCCAAGTGTTATATAGCAAAACTCAAATAGGAAATAATATTTTCTTGCTGTTATGGCCTTATTTTGAAATTATATTCATTGTTCTCTCTATCCAAATCACATTTGTGTGGAACAACAGCTCTACCTAAGTCTGCAAAAGAGATAAAAAAGATAACGTTTTGGAAGGAAATTAAGCCTCCTAGGTAAAGATATGTAAAATACTAATAAAAATAATGAATACATATGTTAAATGCAGTATTCTATACTGCAATAACTTCTAGTAGAATGATTGAAAATTATTTCCTTTTTACCTTTATTCAAAGCAGTATGAAAGCAAAAGGAAGTTTTATCTGCACAAAAAGTGACAAGTTCAGTTGAAAATTAACTGGCATTACAACAATGCTTAATAGCCTCTAAAATTTACTAGACATTTGTCAAAATGAACAGTCTGGGCTTAAGACAAAACGACAATGCTGGAGGTATTTGGAAAGCACTGGAGACCATAAGCATATGTTCTGAGAGCATTAAACAGCAAGAATGCTTTGGCAGAGGTTTCACAAATATTTGAAAATATAATTACACAAAAAAAAGCCCCCAAAACACAAGCCTCAGACTCAAAATCATGTCAGTTCTTACTCGATCAATCTAAATCACTCAGTATCCCATGTGAAATGGAACCCAATCTCTTCATCTAATTGCTATGATAATTATCCTCAGATACTGGAAGAACAAGAACAGTCCATCTGTGAAAGAATTCAGTGTTGCAGCACGTAAAGTAATTCTGAAAAAAATAAAGAATAGCCTCAGTATGTGGGAGAGAGTAAATGTGTGTTTTTCTGGCTGTGTATGAGAAATGCATTCTTAATAAACTTTTAGATGATCATAAGAGGATCAAAATACCCACAAATACATGTCTAAATAAGAGAAAATATTTAATAATTATATATTGTCATGGGTTTCTATCATGTGCAGTAAAATAAATAGTAAGGTAAAGGAGTATAAAGTAAAAAAAGCATAAAAATTTATCTTTCTTTGGAGTCATACTCAAACAAATTAAAATCTACTATTTCAATTACACACAATATATCTAAGATTGAAAAGTCTCTCTTTCTGGAAAATCCTACTCTTACATTTAATATTTAATATATTCATAGTTTTTGATACTTAATTCTACTAATTAAAAATAAACAATCACCATCTTTTGGATGACCCAAGGAATCATTTATTGATAAACACACCAGGCAATAGTTTCTTTCCAAATGGACTTTGATCAACATAATCCAAGCAAAGCTTTATAAATACTGTTAGCCACTTGTGCAGTAGATTAAGAGACAGACTCCTACCAAAATGCTGCCTTCTCCTCCATGGAGCAGATGTTGGCTGTGGTTTTTTTATTACATCCCCAAGACATTCAAGTTCATTTACAAAGACTGAATTACTCTAACACCCTCTGTCTTGCCTTGACAACACATTTTGCTCTGCTTGTCCCTGGTCAGAATATTACTGCAAAGATCACCTCCACAGGTTTTTGCATCCCATTTCTTTCTGCTTTTTCCTTCTTTACACTGTCAAATACAAGCCCCTTGTCTTCCTGAGAGCTGCTTATGGTCTACCCAAGCTCACTTCCCTTGGCATTCTACCAGCTCCCCTCTCCCTAGCTGGCTTCAAACACCAACCCTCATTACCACCTTTCCAGTCGGGCATTTTTGTGCTTCCTTGCTTCATAAACATCCGAAGAATAATTTCATTATTCCTCCTGAAAAGCTCCCTCACCTGCCATCAAGCCTGCACAAATGATTTTAAAAAGCCGATTCTGAGCTAAGACTGTAGACGCTGCACTGCCCAGGAACAACTCATTTACTCTGCATTCACTTACGGGAGCCAAAATGGGCTGTAAGTGTATTTTTAGGAAAGTTCTTATAGCAGCTTTGAAACAGCACTTAGATATAACAGGTTTCTGCCCTACCATTTAGAGCATTTGGCTAATACAAGTAACACAATGACAAAATATGGCAAGGGTATTACTTCATAATCTATTTCCTTAATACTGATATATCTCTAAGGAATACCACTGGTTTTTTCCTGACAAACACAAAGCACCTGACTTCTCACTTTTGTTATGATTATTCCGCCATGCTAACAACAAGCCCTCATTTGTCCAGCACTGATCAGTTGGCATGATTTGAGTATCTTCTCAAACAAATCCCCTGCTAAATATAAATTTTCAATCCTTTTCCCCCCTTCAGCTGCTGGCTGAATCAATACTATAATAGATGTACTCTCATTTAAAGAAATTTTCCAGTTTTGACACTGCAATTAGCCAAACAAATGCAGGCAGCTTAAGGCAGTTTAGGTTCCTTCTTTGTCTAGCCCAGTTCCACCACACTGCTGACCTTGTAAAGCCCAAGATTCCTGGAGCTATTTTATGGTCTTCCCTTATTAACCTCCAGGCTATCAACTTATGTAAAGGTAAGTTCAGCCATAATGGATAAAATCAGTTTGAACTGTTTCATTGTTGGAATAACCTAGGCAGATCTTTTTTTACTTATTGCTACAACACCATTTCAACGTCTTCTAAGAGGCTAAGGTTGCTTAAAGACTTTTAAATGTAAAACATGAAACTCCTTTAATTAAGAGTCCAGCCTTGCCAGAGAATCTGTGGGCTATCCTGTTGATATATGGAGGGATGTACAGAAATATTTTTGAAAAATCTTATCTTACAACTTAAAAGTAGCAACACTGGCTGCATTTTAATCTAATCCATGTGAAATTGAGAAGAAAAAAATAGATTTTGACTTTTCCATTACTAACAAGGTATCTGATAAAACTCCCCCAAAGTTTAGCAAATGTAAAAACAACCACTCATTCTTCTGCCTCAGAAAATAATTTCATATTTATCAATCATGCTGGAAGCTATTTATGCGCCATTACATTTTATCAGAATTTGTTATGTTTTTCACAGCTCTGAAATTGTTCAGAAAATGTGTCTCTTTTTGCATAATGTTTCTTGGCTTTGCTGCCACCTGCAGCAAAACAGAATGAAAGCCCAGTAAAGATATTTCTGTCCTAATTTGCATCATTTGTTTCCAGTCCTTCTTCATTACCTGAATGCACTCAAAGTTTATGAGAAAGTAATAGCAAAGGGTGATTTCCAAACTAATCCAGACCTTTCTAAATGTTAAAATGCTTGGTGAATAAGGAAAAAAAAAAAAAAAAGTAAAAAAAAAACGTATTGGAAGACTGATAAATGAGCATGGGAGATGCTAATTTATTTCATTAGACCAAAAAAACTTGAAATCATGTAAAATTGAAACATCTATAAATTAGACTTTTCAAAGCATTATTTCCCCTTTCAAATTTCTAAGTACTAACACATAGAATGGGAAGGAATTTTATTATGTGCTTAAGTTTCTTTTAAGGTAGAAAAAAAAAAAAAAAACTCAAGACTTTCTTTCTTGGGTGTTTTTGTGTGTGGTGGTTTTTGTTCTCTCTTATACAATAACAAATATAAACTTGCCATCACAATCTTTAAATAACCAGTTCAAAATTGAAAATAAATGCTTAGCTGGGTGACCTACTCAAATATTGCTAATTAGAACAGATGGGAACTGCAACAATCATCTAATCCAACTACCAGATATGCACTCCTGAAAAATGCCAATGATACATATATGTCTTTTTAACCAAGAAGTCACAGGTAAAATCTTTATAATAATGGAGGGTTTTATATCTAAAGTCTGATGAGAACAAAAATGATGACCCTTACAAATTAAAAACATGGTGCAAGAATTAGAATGGTTTTCACAGGCATCAATTAGAAAGTAAGATTTGTTCCCTCAGAGTGGAAAGCAACCAGCTTAAGTGAAAGAAAAGCAACATCTGAAGCTATCACTGTAAGGGACAATAGCCTTGAAGAGCTTCCCAAGATTTCTCTCTCTTTTATGGAAAGTCTACTAGACTTACTGGTCATGATAAAAAAAGCCCAGGATTTTATCAAATTCTCTTGTTTTTTTAACTCAACTTGAATAGTAACTCAGTGTCCTTGTAAGAACAGGATGCCACTTTACATCACTGTCCTAATTTACAACACAATTTGTATCAAGCAATCTTCATATTGGGTCATTTGTGCACCCTTCAAGCAAGGCAGAATACAAATTTCAAGTTATGGTATTCAAGATCAAAAACTCCAGTTATGAAACAAGTTCCCCTCCTTAAGAAATACAGGCATCTACTTTTTTAACAATTCCCTTATAAGCCCCTCTATTTCAAAGTCTTACCATGAACAGGTCCATCAGAAGAAAGCTCTACAAACCAAAGCCTGGGAAAAGAATTGCCAAAAATTGAATATATTCTTTTAATAATTTCAGTGCTGCTGTTGATGAGGAATGAGAAACATAAGTAAAATGAAGAAGGAAACCAGTAAAATGTTTTAAGATATTCTCCTTGTGTGCATTCTGTCATGTTGGAGACTTATTTTTGACATACTTGTCCTGGCACTTAAAATTTGCTGTGTTGCATCCCCACATGACAGAAGATAATTTAGTTCAGTAGCTACACCTGTTCACTGACTGAGCTCATGCAGTTGCACAGCGGTTGTTGCCAGATTAATTTATCCTGTGAAACTTTTACTGAGGGGAAAAAGGAAAACCTCCAGGCTTCATTTAGAGGTCTTTCACAGCAGCTTTTTTTTATTTACTGGACACAAGAGTTGATTGATGACATTTAGTTGAATATTTTTCTACACTAACCTCTGTCAAAAAGATGACTTCTAAGGACAGTGGAGAGTTGCAACTTTGGCTGCATCCAGCATTCTGAACTGCCAAGCAGATGCCTTAGAAGTTTATAGTTTTAAAATATTGCTCAAAGAACCCAGTAGAGGTTGTGACCCTTCTGGGCTTGGTACTGCAGAAGTTTAAGTGAAAAAAATGAGATCCATGCTCCAAAGAGTTTGTGAACTCATCCTCTCCATCAAAGATAATAAAACTCTTTGGCAGCAACTCCAGATTTGGTTTCAAGTGACAACAAATAGAAACTTCAGACAATCCTCTCTTTGGTCTCGCACAATGAACTCCTGTCAAGTGATGAGCAGCTTCAGAAATGATGAAAAGAGAAAAGAGCCTAGAAAACTCAGCACTGAATCTGGATTTTTCATTCTGAAAATGCCACGATGAAAACTGAAGGGGGAGATCTGTTGCTGCAATGGAAACACACACTGAGATGGGAGAGAGACCATCTCAGAAGGGGTTAATGAGCAGAGGAGCTGTTGTTCCATTGGGATCCTCGTGCAGCTGCTCCTCACACCAGTGACACCCTGCTAGCACCAGACTTGCTTGGGCTGGGCCGAGATGCGAGCTGGATGCTCACCTAAACTCCCCCTAAATGAATGAGTTCAGGCTTCAAAATCAACTTGAATGCACACACTCAGAATAAAGGCACTTTGATCACTGCTGCTAACTTCTAACACAGCCCTAATCCTGGTTTATGAACAAATTCTTTCCTTGAAATTTCAAAGAATAATTTCTATTGGGAAGCAGTGCAAGAGAAGTGCGAAATGAAAACAAAAACAGATCTCATTTCCCATAACACTGAAAAATTATGCCTGCTTCAGAAAACAATATTAATAATAGTCAATTTTCAAGAAGATAAAGATGGTTAGAGTTCAAGTTCTACTACTGGACAAAGACTGAAGATGTTCTGAGTTTATTTCTTTTGTTCCTTTTTAAATATTAGAAAATACAGAGTTAAGAAATGAAGAGCAATGGTATTCTCTTTTTTTTGTCTCAGAAGTGCCACTTTTCCAAAGAGTTCTGAATTTATTTTTAGAGTAGCTTCAGTCAAGAGACCTTAAGAGAAAGAAACACAGCTATGGAAAACTGCATCCAGGCATCCTTTGTATTTCAAAGCAAAATGGGATAGAATTAAAGAGCAAAAAATTAAACCTGTTGCTTGCTACACTGTTCTTATTTTGTGTCTCAATGGGAAGAGATTGACAGATGGAAGTATAAAGTGTGTTTACTCCTGTCGGGCCTTTGATATGCAAATGCTTGTTCTGAAAGAATGTGAAATTCACTGACCAGCAGACATCCCCTCAGAAGAGGAGCATCACAACCGTAGGGAGAGGAGAGATAAACACTCCTTGGCAAATGCATTCTGAACACTGACTACAGACAGCTCTGCCACAACACTCTCCCAGGGGAATTATTATGTTTTGAAATGTAATGTCCTGACAGTATTTAAATGTAAAGAGTGAAATATCGCAGGGATGCTGCTAATAAATAAAATGCATTCGCTCATTTGTCCCTACTTTTCAATCTCACAACTGTGCCTGCTGTAATTCTGCAGGGAAGCCAAAACAGTTTTCAAATACACTCACAACCTGTTTTCCACATGTAAAAAAAAAAAAAACCAGTTTTGCCCCCTTTCCACTCTGCTACAGCACAGTCTGGATGCAGAATAAATGCTCCAAGAAGGTCAGAGTACAGCAGTGTAGTAACATTTCAGACCAAATAAAAACTACTTTAAGACATGTAGCAGGGGCTAAAAGTAATATTTTTAAGCTGATGATTTTAACAGGGTTTTAAGCAAGATTACTAAGATGATAAAGCTCAAAACAACAGCGCTGACCTCTTGTATATTTAGTATATTCAAACTACACAGTCTACTGATTTTTAAAGCATTTTTAAGGATACATTGCATTTTCTCACTGTCACTAGCACAGAAGTCTAATGAAGAAAAATACTTGGAGGTTTCTTTCAAGTTATCCCTTTTTCAAGATACCTGCCACAGCTAATTGCTCACAGTGGAACTGAGACCATGCAATTCTCCAAGGCACAAGTCCTTTTTGAGAAAAAGAGCTACATATTATTGCTGCAATAGCTTTGTTGTGGACTTTTCTCAGGAACGACAGCCATTGCAACCATTTGATTGTTCCTCAGAATGCCCATGGTCTGTATCTCTGCTGAAGTCCCCTTGGTAAACAAAATAACCTCCCAACAAACAAATAAACCCCACAAAAGTCAACGACAAAGCACTAAATCTCTTCAGAAAGGGAAATCAAAGTAGCTGCAGAAAGACCCAAGAGAATCTATGAGGAAAAGTAAAAGTGCTGATGCTCTCAAAGTTAAAGCAAAATAATACACTACTGGAGTATCTTGACTATTACTACCACTCACTTGTACATTAACAGAAGAGTTTCATTGTGGCCTTGTTCTTGATGTTCAGGTTAAATTGCTCTGCTGCTACTGTTAACAACTTAGGTAAAGAAGGATAAGGTGTAGGTATAAAGAGCCAATCAAATACCAATTACTTAAATTGCTTCCGTAGTAGCTACACTGTGGGCTTTTTTGGATGCAGGCAACTGTAAAAACCACTGAAGACAGAGATTTAGTCAAAAATCAATAGGTTGTTTTATAGCCACTGAGCCTTCAGTTCTTTCAGGTTTACCTAATTTATTCCTAAAGTGTAGCAAAGCCCACAAATCAGAAACAAAGATAAGTTTTACAGCTTTCTCTTGAAGAAAAATCTTTTATTATACAAGTCCTTTTCTAACGAACTGTAAATATTACTGCCCAGTAGATCTCACCATTGCTTATTATTTCTTATAAATTAAATTACTTTGATTGCTAAGAAGACTGGATGCTACTTCAGGGAAAAAAACAAACCAAAACCAACCAACAACAACTCCCAAACAACAATAACAAAAAAACCCTTTGAAAATTTGAGAATTTTGAAATGAGAGCTTTCACATTGTGGATAAAAATACTTCTTTCTAATCACAAGACATTTACAATGCAAGAGTTCCTGGATAGATGCAAAAAAGTCAGGACCACATTTAGGAATCCTTGTTTGGACACTGCAGCACCAGTAAAAAGAAGTGAAAAGACTGCAGAATGCTTAAAGGGTATGCTGACAATGTAAGAGAACTTAGGCACTGGCACAAGAGCAGTAAGATATCAAAGTATTTCATCTGTGGGTCCTTTTCTCTTACAATACTGCCACACAAATTTATTCCAATTCAACACTCATGGGATAAGAGCGATCTCAAGGCTGCCTTTTAAAATGATGAAGTTAGCTTGGGATCATTAGACTAGGCAATGTATTTTATGAAACCATATCATTTTATCCATAGACAGCTTGCTCAAATTTTTACTTTGCAGTTTATAAAAAAAGGATTACTTCTCTCCATAGGATATGATGAATAGCATTACCAGTGTTTTTAAATCAACAGCATACGTCCATAGAGAGCAATCAGAAAATTACTTGCAGATTTTTACACTTATATTGTCATTAAATTTTACAGCAGTCCACTCGTGCTCAAGGTAGTTGTGGCAAAAAAAGTATTCTCAGTTAGTTGGGCCTCCCTTAGAGGAAGAATTCAGTTTAAGCAAGGTTTCTCTACTCATAGGAGTTTGTGTTACGGCATTTTTAGATTTAAACATATCACAAAGTTATTTCTAAGTTTAAAAATGTCACAATAATCGAACTGTATGTGTCAGATCCACAGCATAAAACAGCCTGAACTCTTAGAGTAGATTTTCCTGGCAATTTTGCTTCATATACTGCACATTTATACTTAAAAACCCAACCAACAAACAAAACCTTAAAACAAAGCACCCAGTAAGTGCAGTGGAGAAGTGCTGCATAAGTATTAAATCACAAGAGTGGAGGATTATGGAGTTATAAAGTTGATGATGAGTTTTTTTTTTTTTCCTGATGTATTAACAATTACTTAGCCAAGCACTGACTTGTTTCTGATCTGCATGACCTTAATGGAAATTAGCCAGCATTTTCCTTTGGACACTACAGACCTTTCACTCACTATCCCCAAACTGCACCATCACCAAATTAGTTTTAAAAGCCTCATCAGGATCAGAACCCAGAGCTGCTAATGATTAAATGGCCTAATATTGAAAACTCTGACTTTAGTGTGTAGTGTCTCCATGAGCACAATCCAGCATTTATCACTGGAAGTTCTAAACAACCTCTTAAAAAGTCCACAGGCCAGA
This sequence comes from Toxostoma redivivum, assembly GCA_013397375.1. Taxonomy (NCBI): domain Eukaryota; kingdom Metazoa; phylum Chordata; class Aves; order Passeriformes; family Mimidae; genus Toxostoma; species Toxostoma redivivum. The sequence goes on along the minus strand of VXBI01008828.1, from coordinate 39,315 downwards.
AGAAGTATATTTCAATAATATCTGCAAATCTACCTCATGTCTAACTTGAAATTCATAATTTGTTTCACATGGTCCCATACAACCTCACTCCTGCTATCAGATTAATCTTGAATAATGATTTCTTACCTCTTCTTGTATTTTTAATTCTGAAATTGGTGATGCCAGCTGAGCAGACACGATTGCAACATTTGGTGGTGGCTATCAACAGGTTGGCACACAACAGTTTATAAACAGTTAAACACATCAGTTGCACAGAAACAAAGGGTGAAATTACTTGGTTCCAGCTAATCTGAGCCATTGATCAAAGGGAAGGAAGTCCAGCAGAAGCACAGCCAGCTCCCCACAGACTGACAAGGAGCAATTTGGAGACACCCACCAGTGCAAAACACTGAAAAAAAGTCATTGTAATGGGATTTTGTCAACGTGGTGGCCATTTTCTTCTGGGATATTAACAGTATATACAGACTTTATCATCTTCTGCTGTAATTGTTTAGCTGTTTTGCAGTTAAACATTGTAGTTTATTTGGAGAATCTTCACTAAATATTTGGATTTTCATCGATTATTAAAAAGTTTCGGACATGAAATTTTATTTCAAACTTTTAGTCACCTGATCAAGTAGAAAAAAACAATGTAGCCCACACAACCCAAAACAATATACTTAATGTTTCGTAAGGAAAGAATATAGAAGGGGGGGAAAAAAAATCTGATCAATCTAAATTTTCCTCCAGAACTTTCTTCTGGGGAGAACTCAGGTCTTCATCGAGAATTCAAAAAGACTTTTTGCAAAATGAAAGTCCTTCACAGAATTTCTCTTACTAACAGGACTCAACATGATCTGCTAATTGCAATAACTGGGTATATAATATTAAACAACTGAGATCAATAGGCATAATGGTAATAATTCCTAGTTTACCAAGAGAAATACAGCAGTAATTAAATGTATTAATTTACTGCATGTCAAAGAATCCCTATTCAGATCTTGAAAAGAAAAATGTACATTTCCTCATAATCTGGGATTTGCCTTTACTGGTAATCTAAATGCTACAAACCAATCCTGGCTCCAGGCATTCCACCTGGACTCTCAACAAGGTCTTTACCACCTTCTGATTTTTTACCTTTTATTTTTTCTGGTGGAAAATATATTTAGTTATTAAAAAAAAAAAAGTTTACATCTTTTATTCCAGTCTCTCACACCACAATGACTCCACAAAAGTTCTCACTATCCTTATGAAAGCATCTTCAACATACATGTAAGTATAAAATTACATTAAAAATTGTGGCTTCTTAAACAGTGATTAAAAATAATTGCGAGAAAAATTTAACAGGCAAATATGATGAGGAATATTACCACAAGCATGACCTATAAATATTCACCAAGTGAAATATGTACTTCAGGACACTGGACTATTCAATAAATTCAGGAAGGGTTGTTGCCTGCCTTTATCCCCCCCCAGTTTCCTTCTGCACTACCATAACACATAGATACTAGTATGTAAAATTCTGCATATATTGAAATAACTCTTTAATATGATTTTTCAGTTCTTCCATCCTCACTGCTCAGTTTCTCCTTGAAGATTGGTTTACAGTAAAATTGAAATCTACATTTTGATTCTGCATAAAAGATAGACTGCTATTAAATTCACTGTTCCACGGGGACTTTATTAGGGCTGCTACTGAACTGTGCATCATTTTAATTAGAATTAACACTTTCATCTTGTTAAATATTTCAAAGCTTATCTTACATATATTCATAAACATCTGGGAATACAGTCAAGCTGTCACAGCAAAATTAAGACATTTCACATCCATAACTATTATTATATAATGGCCAGATACCAAATAACTAAACATTCATTGTTAGCATTTGGAGTATAATCTCTCCATGCATACATTTCCATGTCCTTTGGGAATTTATTCATGCTTTGATCAGTATCCCTTTGAAGCAACTTTTCTTTAAAGAGAGACATTTCAAGTGCAGTCCTTGACTGAGTTAGATGTTTCCCTGGTAGGTATGAGACCTGTTTTACATAATTTATTCTGCTGTTAGCACACACATCCCCAGATACCCAGCTAGAACAGCACAAGCTCACTGCAGCACGTTGGTTCCCAAGGATCACCTTCCTTTGCTGGGATATTTACTTGGCAGGATAGAAGGATTCAATAGGCTCAACAGCCCAGCATCTCCAGGCCAGCAACCTCACTAAACTCAAGGTTCTTCCCAGCAGAATATTCTCCTGGGATCTGATGGGACTCCTAAAAGTAAAATTAAGGGGGGGGTGAAAGCTAATCCAAACAAACCAAAAAATCCCACAAAACCTGTCAAAGGAGAACTTTCAGCACATCTACTGAAACACTATGGGAGTGTGAGACATGTCAAACAGTCAATCTTGGTTAATTTAGATCTAGAGTTTCTTTATCACAATTGGCATCCAAAACTAAGGTAGCTGACATTTTGGAGTTCCAGTTACTGATCCTCCCCTCCTGCCAAGAGCCCTACAAGTTGTCCAATAGCAGTGCAGCTCAAAAGCCAAGCCATCTCCCTGACTTCTCTTGAAACTACTGACTTTCAAGATGGAAAATCTCCAAGTGATGCCTCCATTTTCATGGGAGTTTTTCTTCCTTTCCCTTGTCTCTTGAACAAAGGCGTCAGGCATGAATTTTGTCATTAACAATTCTGCCTTTGCCATCCTTTTTTTTTGGCTTCTCCCATTTAAGCTTGTGAGTAGCCTCCAAACTGCTTTGCCCAAAAAAGGCTTCACATGACAGAAATTTTGGTTGGTGCAGTTTCTGAGAACCTTCTGAATACCATTGCCCTTAAAATCTAAGTTATTCTGCGATGCAGAATGACTTTATAGTCTATGTAAGTTTTTCTAAGACAACTGATATTATTTTTTTTATATTATTCTCCACCTTAAAGTTTAGGAAGAAAAGGCAAAGTGTGTTGGCTAAAGGAAACCTTGTCTTATTTGCATTATTACTGAGACTAGCAAAAAGCCAATTTAGTTCAAGTTTTTAAACATCCACATATGTTCTTTTGTATTCAAGACAAATCTCCTCAGAAATCTCTCTGTGCATTCACTGCTGCTTGTGATTCCTAGGCCATGCCACGCCAGAGAAAACCTCTTATTGATCACTTCTGAAATTCTATTTCTCAGCACAAATGTTTTAATAATTGACTGAATAAAGTGATGCTAAACCTCTATAGGAACAATTTCATTAGAGAACATGCTTTATGGTTTATTTGTGAATGTGTTACTCATTAATAATCTGCCTCAGAGAAAGTACTGGTGATTATCTTCATATTTTGGATCTCCACGTTATGAGTTCTCGAAGGGGACATAATCTCTATTGAAATGATAACTATATTCTAAAATGTTTCAATTATTTCCAAGCATAAATTTAGGTGCTTTTGCTCAGAAGACTAAGGAAAACAAACAATCTTAAAAAAACCTAATTTCTAGATTTTGACAATTTCTGAGCCACTGTATTACATATGTTATAATCTGTTACAGATATTAGAATTATATAATTAGAATAACATATATTCTACAATTTGAGTCCGATTTCTTATTGAAAAAATCCACAATCTATTGTAGCATAAAAGCTTGGAAACTTTCACTGAGAACTATGACTAAAATTTTTTCTCTTAGATTACATTAATTTCTCAGGGCTCCAACAGGAGTAACAACAATGCAAGAAACTGAATTTTCAAGGACAAATATATCAAGCCCTTATTATGCCAGAACTGTTATTCTACTATAAGAAATGGCCATGGAAATCTTTAAAGCAAAATTGTGCTGTGCACACGCTTGTATTCCTCTGGAAATTAGTGGCCAAGGTTTGTCACAGCTTCCTCACAAAGGATTTCTCTTTCACAGCTTTTAACAAATTCCATGAGTAGCACAAGGCATTTGGTATTCCACAAGTGTTATCAGGGCTTTATAAGTGAAGCACTATGGTTTTACTCTCCTCCATTTTGGTCACACAAGACCTCCTCCAAAGTCAGAGGAACATTTTCAGCACACTGAGGAAACCCACATGCTCAGAATATGTTCAGCCATAAAAAACCCTCACCACACTTCTCTTCCAGCTGCAGGAAAACCTCCTCAGCTGCAGGAAGATGCAAGCAACCAACGCTGAAATTTTACCTTCAGTAAATACAGCAGGCCAAGGGTTTCACTCCAACAAAACTCACCTCCATTCAATATACTTGACTGGTGAAACAGTTAAGGTTGTAAAGTGTAATGAATATCTTCCAAGGCAAATTAATGTGAAATGTTTGAACCGAAGCTTCAGTTACTGACTCCCAGAAGAAATAAAAAAAAAAAAAAACACCCAGAAAAACAGAAATTGAGAAAAAAGAAAAAGCTGCATTACCCAAGAATGGAGTGGCACAGTTTCTGATAGTGTCTCTAGGATGTGACACACATTTTGAGGACAAATCCTATGACAGTGAGAGACACAGGACAATAACACAGAGTCACTGCATTCCTTCTTCCTCTCCTGCTACACTACAGCATCCAAGCTGCCAGTCCTCCTGCTTTTTGGCAGCACGGGAGAAACTTCCAGTTAAAAAATAACTAACAGTTTTACAATGTACTCAGTCTACATACAGTTGAATAGATGTACAGATACACTTGTATTTATATTTTCTGTAAAAGTTAAAACAGCTTGTTCCCATTAGTACCACAATTTCTCCGTGTGGCCATCACTGCAGTGCACTTCTTTCAGCAGAGCAAGAGCAAATAACTAACTTACTGTGGGCTGCTGCTAATGTCAAATCATGCAGCTCTGTTACCAAGTCACACACAACAACAGCAAAATCAATCCCTGCAGTCCCTTGGACAATTTTTGTTTACTGTTTATCAAGGATAGCTGGAAGGATCGATATCCAGGCAATATTCACTAACGCAAAACCTGAGGCAAGACACACTTGAGTTATCAGCATGCTTTTGTTGCTGAAGTTTCATGTCTGTGTGTACAAACAGAAAATATTAAAGTTTTTCAGTTTGAAACTCACTATTTAACCTCAGCTGGCTTCCTTGTTCTGCTATCAAGGCAGGTTTCTATTCAATGCACATTTCAGTATCAGAGTAAAAACAGCAATTTCCAACATTAATTCAGTTTGCAAACAATAAGTTTGCTATTTATGCATAATTTATTTAGGTGCAGTTACAAAATCAAGGCTTTGATTTGAATTTTTACAAGTGAAATACTCTGGAAACAAGGTTATAGTAGCTATTGTAAGGTTCTTTATTTGCTCAAAATAATGCAAGTATGACACGATGAGAATGCGCAAACTTTGATCATTTATTATCACTGGAGTTTCCTTACTATGTAAAATCAAGTGTAAAGGTTTTTTTTGTTGTTGTTGTTCTTTAAATCCTTAAGCATCCCTTTTCAGCTGTTTTGTTAGACTTTTTCTCCTACAATTTGTCCAGCTGAACAATCAGCAGATGACTGTAGATTAAGTAAAAAAGGGTTGGTTGTGAGCTACAATGTGCATTTACACAGCACAGATATTTTTCTGGCTGTTAACTTAGGCAGTGATTGAAGACAAGTGCCCTCAGGTACTTAATTCCTAGCACTTTGTGGCACTAAAAAAAACAAAACAAAACAAAACAAAACCCTAAACAAAACCAAAAATACATCCTCCCCCCCAAAACCCCCAAAAATCAGTAACTAACTTAAATATCCACATTTTTAAGGCACTGAGAAGATGCAAAAATGCTACAATTAAAAAAAAAAATCCAAACAAATTAACACAACAAATTAACCCCAAACCAGAAACAGCATCAAAAACAACCCAAAAGTGTTGAAAATAAGGTGAAATGACTGAATAAAGCTACACCAGATCTCTCCAGATTGGTACAACTCACTAAAAATTCATCCTTCCAACAGTAACATCCCATCCATGCCACAGTTCACCATCCCTCATTTACCTCCTATTTCAGCCAGGCAACAATGCTATTTTTAATTCATACTAATTGCAAGTCTTAATGACAAAATGTTTTTCATTGTACAAGTGGAAAATGTAAAAATGAAAGAGATACAGGCTGAAACAGCTTGGCACATGACCTGCCATTTAGAAATTAAAACCAGGACATGGGAACGTAAGTTTGCCATCAGTAGTATCAGCAATGTCCCCTCAGAACAGTGAGTAATTTAAGTTTTAGTCTACTATAAATACTCTTTTTTCCTAATGTATACAGGCCTTGAGTTCAGTTTTTCCATATGCTAGCAGCTATAAGTGGTTAAATATATTCAGAAACGTCGAACAGATCATTATCAATTACTTTTCTATACTCTTACCTACAGATTTGCTATTATCCCCAACTTCTACTTTTTTCCCCCATCCTTGTTCTTGGACTGTACTAAAAACAACTATTTAGCAGTTCCACCTAAGAAGTAAATCTGGAATTGACAAATCACAACTCAACTTTATCCATATTCAGAATTGAAAGTCAAAATTTTTATTGAGTGTTCACAGATGTGCAGCCTTTCATCGGCTAAAGAGGATGTTTTCCTTTGAAAAATATGTATCACAAATAAATAAATATCACAAAAGTTTCAAGTTCTATCATTGAAACAGTGAAACCTAAAGCTCTTCAGACTCACATAAATTTAAAATAAACCATCATTGCCTAAGCACAGGAAAAAAGTGTGAAGTCCTTTCAGAGCAGTCACAAAGTTAAGAATCTGTTATAAACTTCATTAAACATATGGCTGTTTACTAAAAAAATGCAATTTTAAAAGAATTGACCAATAAGTCAGATACTATTAAAAAAACTAATTAAAAGCAACAATTTAAATTATCTCAATGAGAGACAAAGGCAGAGAGGATTGTGATTGCTCTATTCTGCAACAGAGACAAAATTGTCAGTGGATCCTCTTAGTCTTCTACTCATTCAGCATCTCTGACAAATTATTGTTTCTGGCTGACAGGAAACAGAAATTTGAAGTTTTACCCCTTGTATCTTAGGGATCTACTCCAGCACAAGTGAACAGTGCCAGCTCTGGTTTGAGAAGGACTCTGGTGGAAGGGTTTTCCCTTAAAAAGATAATTTGTAGCCATAGAAGATTTTGTATTTGATCTCCTTTTGTAGTCAAAAACCTTTCTATGCTTCTCCTTTAAAGATGCTTCCTTCAGTGCCTGGTAAAGAGTCGATCTCATGAGCAAATAAACATGGAAGAAAACCCAAAAGGAACCTTACACAATGTAACTAAAACTTGCAGTTCAAAGCACTTTATTCCCCTCTTTTCCTGTTTTGATTCTAGCACACAGGTCATTAAAGCACGACTGTAACATGAACTGCTTGGTCTCCCAACAACAAAGCCACACTACTGGTACTTATATGAGGAGGGGAATAGTTAATAGTTGAAAAATGGGAGTAGTTTCCCATTGGATCAGATGGAAGGGCTGAAGAACAAAGATCAGCTGCCAAAGCAGAAATCCTAACACTGAAACATTACCACAACTTCAAGTAATGAATAATGGAAAGAAGTGTTTGTTCAATTAAAAACTCCATGTGTTCAGGCATTAGTATCCCTAGGAAGTGTCGTTCAGGCAACTCAAGGTCAGAGAATTTGAATTTTACATTTTCACTTCTTACTCTATTTGTCTCAATTAAAATAAACCAGGTGAGTTTGTCAGTGCCTGTTGTTTTACATTTTTAACACTTAGCATTGCTTCAACTGCACCAAATATACCCCAGTTAGGAAGTTGTGGCTTCCCAAGAACATTTCTCAAGAAGAATCAAGTTTTTATGGCTGGGGACATACACTTTTGCACTCTGTTTGATTGGTTAGGACTAAAGTAAAATGTGAAATTACTATAATAATTAGTATTTGCTATACATAATTGAATTTTTCTTTGCAATTAATTCCTAACCTTGAGTAATTCAGATAAGTTTTGGTAAATCATTAAAAAGTCAAACTTCAGTTAACAGTCATCCAATTATTTCTGTATCATGCCCAAACAGAACTGAACCATTATGGTTAAGTTTATAAAAGGCTCCTTTGCCAAGATTGTTTGTTCCTATGTAAAAAACCTCTACCACAAAGTCCTGATATGACCTGTATCTATTATACATTTGCTAAATTTAGCACAACTCATATCTTGGGCTAACATTCAGAGAACACAGAGTATTGAACATGCCACTTTTAATTGTTGTTTACCAGAATCCTGTGCAGCATCTCCTCCTTCTAAACTGCAACTTGGTAATGGGGCTGGTGTTAATGAATTAGCAAAGCCAGCAGTTCATATCAGAGCCATTTCTGATCAGCATTGCCAAATTACTGGTTTCAATTTATTCATTATGCCTAAAGATACTGAAGAACATGTGGATGATGCTGCTATTTCAGGATCTTGAGGGGGAAGTCTTGAAAAGTAGATTCAAATCAAAGACTGAGAGATTGTTTACGTAATAAATTTAGAGAAGATTGGTATATTCCAGATTATCTCATTAAAAATGCAGAGAACACACAAATATCTGGGAATCTTCTGCAGACAATGTCACTTCCCCCCACCACTGACTTCAGAAAGAAAGTCCCAAATACTGAAAAAAATCCTATTAATATTCCTCTGAAATAACTAGGGACATTTGGGTATACATTTAACAGGTATGGATATTTTCAATCCAGCTGGGAATTCTTCTCAGACACTTTGGCTCTGAAATGATGCTTTTAAAAGTAAACGCAATGGTTAGGGAATACTGAGAAATCTACAGACAAGGAGAGAGATGCATAAATCTGACAGATATTGAAATAATTGAAATGTTGCCAGTTAGAAAAGCAGGTAAATGAGATTTAGGCAGCTGAAAATAACATATGATTTTAAACAGCAGCAGTAAAACTGATCAAAGACTGGTTTTATTCCCACTCTTGCTGCTTTGCAAAATGATGAGCAATGACAGAGGCAGAATAGTCTTCCTTATGCCATTTAGTATTTTGTGACTAGAGAGTCTGTATCTCCACAAGTATCAAAACATAAATTGATTCTTTAAATTCTGTGACAGATAAGCCATATTTGCATGAAGTGTTTATTCCCCACTGAGCCACAGGCTGGGGTATAAAAGATTTGACATCACATGTAAACAGGAAGAACATAATCAGGTATCAGCAAGTATTGCCCACCACCCAATTAGTTTTCAGAATAGACTTCAAAATGCAAAATGATTATTCTAACTGTTTTTCATGCAGAAGAAAGAAATTGTTCTCTCCTGAGGATGTCACAGATTATGCCTGCACAAAGCACTGACAATGGTGCAAAACACTTTCAAGACTCAGATTTGCAATGGGAGGGGCAAAAGAGCTTTGGGTTGGGGTTTTGGGGGAAGGATCCAAATAATACGAAAATTTTATAAATATAGATCAGGTCTTATTAGGCTAAGAATGAGGGGCTTCTACTCTTTCCCCACATAGTCCCCCACTCTCTGCTTCTCCAGAAAGAAGCTCAATGTAAATTTAAAAAATTTTACTCTCGGAGAGTTAGAAATGTATTTTTTGAGAAAGGTATTTTCTTTTCTTTAATGAGTATTAAAGAGTATGCTCGGTATTTAATGACAAGCAACAACTCTTTTAAACTCTGAATTTGTTGTTCATGTCTCAGCCAAGAAGCAAATAGAACAAAATGACTGTCTGAAAGATGTCTGTCAACACACATCATGGTTCAGTTCACAACACTCAACAGCCACACTGAAAAAACCCCATTGTACAAAGGCATTCCCAGCTGTCCAAATATGCATCTCCTCCACCAGTTCTGGCACAAACATGGCCATCCTGAACTGGAACCCTTCCACTCATGGTTTATACAATGCAGAGTGGGAACTACAGAAATCAAATTGTGCTCTTTAGTTATGAGAGCATCTCATATGAAATGCAGTTGGGCTCGCCTTGAGCATGATATTCAAAAAGCAATGCAAGACAAATGTACTCTGAAAAACTGTCAGGAAAAAAAAAACCACAAATATTTAGAGTCACTGTAAAAGATTAAATGGACAACATCAACCTATGGAAATTATTTCAAAACATGTAGAAAATTCTAATCTAATAGAGCTTCCAAAGTAGTAATTTGTAATTCTTGAGGCAAATTGATAAGAATATGCAAAAACTCATGGCTTTGGGTACTCCATTTCACTTGGAAGGTCCTGTTCAGCAGATCAGATGGCCAATTGTATAAACCAGTGGAGTCAACGTACTGGAGAAAACATTTCTGGCAGAAGACTTTGACTGCTGGCTATATTGCTCATGTACAGATCTAGCTTATGACTCACTTGCATAATGGACAGGAATTCATTCAGCATTAAAGTTTCAGAGAAAAAAAATCCTTATCCCATTAAGAGAGAAACCTTTTGACCTTATGTACAATATTATGCTGGCTTCCAAAAATGGCATTGTCAACATTGTATCTTTGCAACCAGTGTATTTTGATAATTAATGCCAGCAAGAGCAGACAACAAAGTGAATTTCATTTTCTGATTACAGTGCATAGTGCTTTTAATGCTATTATCCAAGGTTGCTGTGCAACTTGCCTAACACCATCTAGTCTGAGAAATTCTTGAGCAAAATAGCAGTGTCATTTTGGTAGAGGATGGATATGGACTCTCTCTCCCCCTTTTTGCTACAAAGCCAATATTGAACCACAGTAGACAGCCTCAGCAGCCACTGTGATATCATTGTTCACAACCATTACTACAGAAAAGCACCTCATTCTCAAGTGATTTTGAAGCTATTTTAGACAGTGGAAGAGAATATGACAGTATATGACTTCTCTTAAAAATTAAAAAAAAAAATAGAAAAAAAATCAAACAATGTTTGCTTACCATGGCAGGAACCATCCAGTTCTTCATATCCCACAGTGCAGATGCATCTTCCCAGAGGCACCAGCCAATCCCCATCTGCCCCACAATACAATTTTGGGGTGTCCCGTTCCTCAGCGCTCTTCACGCAGGAGCCCCGTACCTCCACCAACGAGGAAGAATCCACCCTGGGAATGGTGTCAGGAAACATGGCCAAATTCCGGACCGTGAAAGGGCACTTCTTGTAGTAGACACGGACTGACACCAGAGCGATGCACGCTCCAATGTCCTGAAAAGCGAGATAAAATCCCTTTTTGCTGATCGGCCCAACTTCACGCACTTCCGTGTTGAGCTTGAGGATGCGGTCGCCCAAGTCCATCTGGGTAAAGCTCTCATCAGCAGCTATGGTATCGATTTTAGTGTACTGGTTTGGCTTGAATTTTACTCCATGAGGCTCATCTGACTCCACGTAGTAGAGATTGAAGGTCTCCTTGCAGGTCCCCAGCACCCAGGGAATGCTGTTACAGTCCCTCAGGGTGAACTTCATCTCCACGTAGATTTTCTGCGCGGCGTCGCGGGAGACCCAGTTGGTTTGCAGCCAGTTGTTCTGGTTGGGCTCCATCACATTGCACACCTGGTACGTGTGGATAGGACGGTTGTGCTCATCCATTTCAGTTATGGCATCCCACTGGAAAGAAAACAGAAGTGTCTGAAAACCAGGAAAAGCATGCATTATGCATACACACATCCATGTGCCCCATGTATATGCACCTATGGCTTAATTATGAATAATTGACTTCAAGTTCAGTGGAAAGACAGTTAAAAGAAGGTAACTACAGAACATCACACAAGTTTGATTTCACAAACTCCACATTAAATTTCTATTAAAAGGACTTAATAGAAAATTACTGGGGCCTAGCAAAGAAGGAAATACAGACCGTGTTTATATTTTATAGCTATATAGCTCTCCATATACTTTTATCAAAGGCTCACCAAATGCTTATTATATAATCTGCTACTCTAAAAGATCATCAACATCCCAAAAATAGCTTCAATATAAATGAATCAACTTTCTACTGAGCAGTCATCAATGTAGCACTAGAGAGGGATTTTTTTTTTTATTATAACACAGAACTATTTATAGTTCTGTATACAAAAATATTGTGCCTCATCAGAAGTTTTATCTTGGCTTTTAGATGTACTGATCCATTGGGGTAGAAGCAGCACGAAAGAAAACCAAAACAAGAACCAAAACCAACCAACATTAAAGTCACATTTAATGGAAGATAAGCTGTATGCTCCCAGAGAAGTCTCAAAAACAAAAAAGAACCAAAAAACCACCAAGCTCTACACCACACCAAACAGAATTAAAGAGTAGCCAGTTGTTCTAAAAAACAACGTTGTTTTTAAAATATAGATATTTTTTAAATGGGAATAAAGCAGCTTAAAATAAAAGCCTCAACATGCTACTACCTCTTAAAATTACTAAGAAAGAAGAAGAATATCCTCCTCTTACCAAGAGATTCTCTTCAGAAATATTTATATATTCACTCCGAATCAATATCTCAATTTGAACTTAGAAATTAAAGCCCTAAAGTTAGCTGTTAACTGTGCAGTTAATAGTATAAATCTATTACTTCTGTAGGAAAGTAAAGGCTCAGCACTTCAATAAGTGGTTTCAAAGAATAAAACAAAATGGATTGATCAAACATGGACAGGGCCTTAGTTCATTCAAAGCAGATCTCTCATGCTTTGTGCCTGTGCCTTTCCACTGTGCTCCCAGACAGCCTGCTGAGATCTCCCTTTTTAGAGAAATTCACCTTTGGGCAAGAAAAATGTTTAAAAACTGCAAAATTTTTTAATAGAACTAGCAGTTTAATCATCATACATATAAAATATTTGGAAACAAGTTAACATTGAATATCTCAACCCAGCCATTGCACTGGGCCATGCTGGGTAAGGCATGTTTACAAATACAGAATGTGCTCTTAGGTACCAGTCCTAGACACTGAGTGGAAACAAGGTGACTTCCAACACCCCAAAACGTCATTTTCAGTGCCTGAGAAGTCTGACAGAACTCACTCTGTGGTAGTCTCTGACAGTCTCCCTGCATGAAATCCCTGACCTGACACTCACAAAAGCTGGCAGGAATTGTCTGGCTTAGACAAGCCGACCATTCAAACCTCCTTCAAACTTGACCCATCTCAACATGCTGCTTTACTTTCAAAACCTTTTGATTATAGTCCTTTCAAATGAGGAAAATGCCTGCTAATGTTGATAAAAGCAGCAGCATAAAGCTAATTCTTAAACCTGGAGTTCCAGGACTTCTGGAAAAGACCTGTTAAGAGCATCCTTTGGAAGAAAGGCTTCAAAATTCTAGTTGAACAATGGAATAAACAACAGCATGGCTAAGAGGCTATATTTTACATGCAGCATGAAGGAGGAGCAAATCACTAAAATAGAAGAACCACTTGAAGATTAGTGGAGAGAAGATTCCAAGATTACTCATCACATCCAAGTACAAAATATAAGATTAAGCTACAAATCACACTGGGATTTTAGTTAAAGTCTCAGCTGTTTCCAGACTGCTACAAGCTACTTTACAACCTCTCATTTTTAAACTTCACTAATATCCAACAGCTGTACAGAGAGCATTGTTAAGAGTAAACACATAACCATAACTTTACAGTTGTGTGAGCTATGTAATACTGAAATCTATTTTCATTGATTCCAAGGTTTTTTATTCTATTTTAAACTAAAACACTGGAAACTTAAGAAAAATCAGCAAGACCCTTTTAGTACACATCAGTACTGAAAGTTGTTCCAATTAACAGGGGTAGATATATCAAGCAGTTGAAAATATCTACTTCCTAATGAGCTGATATGGAGGTAAACTTCACATGTAGTGAAAGACACCTCTCACCACAAGCTGTCACACTGATGGATTAATATTGAGCTCTTAATCTCATATAACAGCCATTGAGGCACTGGGCCCAGTAGCCATTTGGGAATCTGGGATGAAAGTTATAGAATCCTGAACACCTCAAAATTCTTTATTGATATTTTACCTCATTTTAAGAAAAAAGGGTTACATTGGTTACTTAAGACCATGCCCTCACTCACCATTTATAGAAGAAACTATCTGCTCTTACAAATGCAGCAAAATTCGTATCCTAAGCAGGAAAGTTACCTCGCTTTTATATTTACCATTTAATCATAATTCTCTAAAATTGAAGGGTTCTGCACCTGCACATACCTAACCAGTGCATCTGAGCTCACCCATGAACAAGAGAAGGTTTTGGCAGACTTATCATGAACACATTTGGATATCAGGCACACAGTGGCACCCTCGGGAGCCTATTCTACAAAAACTACTTGTTGAGCAAAACACAAGGGGATAAGCACTGGCTTTCCATGCAGAGAATTGAACAAAGAAGTTGTGCCTGAAGATAACATGAGATAGGAAACTGAGGGACAAAACCTTCAGCCATTCTGCATTTTACTACCTGCTAAGACACAACAGTTAAGGCAAATCCTCAGTGGTGATAAGCCTTATTCTTATCTGGCAACAAAAAGAAGGTTTCCATTCTAAACTGGGGAACAAATATATAAAAGGTTCATGCTAGAGAGATCTGGTTTAGTCTCAGCTTCAGCAAGCGAGGTAATTTCAGAGATGGAGTTGTCAATTACTTCTTACACACAAACATAGGCTGACATTTGAGAATTCAGTGAACCTGAACTGTAGAACTGCAATTTTCTGACATATATATCCCTCATTGCCCACAAACATCCACTTGAGACAGCTCAGGTCACTGTTAAAAAGTCCATCCTATCAAAGGGATGGACTACGTTTGTTGTACAGAACTGCTGCTATCCTGAAAGAGTCTGAACAAAGCTTCGAGTATGTCCATGCAACACACATGTACCCAATACCAGTTTAATAAACATTTTCTTACTTATCACATCCAATCAGGACATAAAGAATGCATACAGCATTTGCTCTAAGTTGGTCCTGTTTTTCTACCCCTCTAAATGGTTTACTACTTATTTAGGTCATCCCAGATCTCAGCTGCGAGTCACCTAATGAAATTTACACATGTAGAATACTCTCAGCTGTTCACTCCTGACAATCTTATAGATCCTGTTTCCATGGAAACAAGCCGAAGAGTAAAAATAAAGACTTTTAAAAGTTTTCTAAAATTCCCTTATACTAATCTCCAGTGAGATGATCTTCATGAAAATGAGATCAGAAAACCCAAAAGAGGAAACACCAGAGGAGGACTCGCACTTGGCATGCACACCTGCCATCTGACAGTGCACATTCACACATCTTGCTGCTGTAGTGACATTCAGGCAAAACCAGCTACACACTACATAACACAACTGAAGAAAAAGAAACTTATCTCAGCATAACGTGCTTAGGAAATGAACATTTTAAGGCACAGTTGGCATTTATGATGACATCGGAAACAGCAAGACTAAAGAATATTTAAAGAGCTACAGAATTGCTGTAAGTTAAAGGTATCAAGTGAGTATTTTCCCCCTTTCCCACTAACTCATTTTTCTTTGTCTTCACTTTTCCCAAGGTCTACAATTCTGTATATGAAAACAGGTGCTCAGACCCCCAAAGATGAGTAATAACACTGAACTCTCAAAATATGCCTATTTGAAAAAAAGCAGACAAAATTCCCCAGCTATTTGTATGTCTTAGCAAGTACAAGGTGATACAGCTGGTAAAATAAAACAGCAACTGAACTACTTATGATCTTACATTTAAAGCTGAGGTGATTTGAAGTTGCTTAGGGAATGAATAGCAATATGTAGCACAATTTTATTAGCCCTGTAGAACTTAACTGACAATCACAATGCAGGTTTAGAGGAAAATGTGACATCTGTTTTCTATAAAAGCACAGAATATGAGAGTAAGAGGGCAAACCCCTCAAAAATCTGTGGAAGTAAACATGATTAAAAGGAAATAAAATCAGAATTGAATAAATAAAGACTAGTTAGGACAATATAAACAAGAGAACATGGAAGAGAAAGCTATTAAAACACTCAAAATAGATACCCAAAAGTGACTTGCTTTTCTGTTATTTACATGAAGTACGGAACAACTGAGAGATGAGCTGCTCCAGGCAATCCAACTCAGCTCTGAAAACTCTTCTGGTTCATATGAATGTTTTCTACAGGCAAGCAAGACCCAGATTTGGTGAGATCTAGGGGATGAACCCTGGAATTCAAGCGAGACCAACTTCAGATACATGAAACAATTGACTCTCGCTCGGGGATTAGCCAGCATAGGACTTTGGGTCAGCAGGCAGAGTGAGACAGCCCTGTTCCAGCTTTGCAGAGTGAACTGGGACTGTTCCAGAAGGAAAGGGCATCAGAGGTCTTGAACAAAGAACTTTGTGCATTTACTAGAAACTATCAAGATGACAAGAAACATATGTACATCTCAAAAATACCTACTCTAATGTAGGGCTCAGGCTAGTGAGGCAATCCATTTATTTGACAGACCAGAATTTAGACAGGATCATGATAACACCAAAGAGTGACATACAGAATGATGTTCCTACTGTTTGGGCAGGGCAGAGAAAGTATAAAACAAAAGGCAGATAGGATAATACATTATTCCTTCCATAACAGATGATGAAAAAGTACATTCAGAATAGTACTACAGAAAAAGGGGAAGAAAACCCCAAATAATGTACAGACATATGCATACACATGAAGGCTGTTTATTATAAACTGAAATATAATTGAAACCAGCCACCACTACAGAAAATACTTTTCTCCCCAGCACTCTGGAAGAAGACCACTGTTTCCCTGAACATATTATTGACTATAAAAGGCTCAATGACTTGCACCAAGGATCTGCAAGGATGGCGTGCCAAGCTGTAATTTGCTTTTTAAATGAGACACACTAGTATAACCTCAGCAGGTAGAGAGAGATGTCACAATTCAGTTGTGAAAAGTGCTGCTGATTGCCTTTCCAGGGGCATCTTATCCCTTTGCAATGCAACACTTCCGATGTCTTCAGAATTGAATGGAAAGTGAGAGCAGAAAGTCTACACCCTTTCAAGATACTACAGCTCATAACACTTAACCCTGCTGTGTGCCCTTCAAAAATCTGCCAGTGCACTGTCCCTGGGACCTGCAACAGAGACCTGCTCTGCTGGCCTCTGTCTTACAAAAGAAATAATAATAAAAAATACATAACCCAGTGCTTTTACAGGTATCTGCTATTACAATAGAGCTGGGTCTGGCTAATCACAATAGCTGTGTGCTACATTTGTCTGCCAGCAGCTGCAGAGTCTGCTGTGATAAAACACAGACTAATACTGATGCTGGCAGGGTACATGGAACAAGAGCCCAGCAACTTTCACTTGGCTGAGTGAGATTTATGGGATTAACCAAGAATACCTGAAGAATGCAGCAGCTCTAAACATCAACACAGATGTGCTGACACACAGGGGTCTGCTATGGAATAACAGATATGTGATGAAAGGATCAAGTTTGATCACTCAACAGAACCACAGACTGGCTTGGGTTGAAAGGGACTTAAGGATCATCCACGGGCAGGGACACCTTCCATTATCCCAGGCTGCAGCACCCACAACTTCTCTGGGCAACCTGTTCTGGTTCCTAACCACCATAATTTCCTCCTAATACCTAAGCTAAACCTGCCCTCTCTCAGGGCTCCAGTTTAAAGCTCTTCCTCCCTGTGCTATCACTACATTATTAAATGTAGCATAAATTAGTAAATATGATTAGTAAGTGACATGACTTAAAATACAACAGTGTTAATGCTTTCTTGTAATTGGAATAAGACAGAAGGACTGAGAAATAAATTTTACCTACAAAACAACTAAATCAAACTGTAGGCATAATCCAATCAAGTATCAGCTGTTTAATAGTAGATGGCTTATTTCAGAAATAAACTAACACAGCAGCAAATATGGGAGCTGCAGCAATCCTGGCTCTGGCCTTCCCAGCACCTCCTACACTTGGAGTAACTGGAGCAGAATGTTACAACACTGCTCAGCGAAGCCACTGGGTACTTTGGTAATGCTGCACAATAGCTGTCTGCATCAGCTATGTGGCCTGGGGGACACCTTACTGGATCTCCAAAATAGCACAGATAATGTTGTGGTAAGAGTTTGTGTGTCCTCAGGTATTTAGAAACACAGAAAAAGAGCGTGGAGGAAGCTTTAAGAAAAAAAAAAAAACAAAACAAAACAAAAAAACAAACAACAAAAAAACACAAATAATAAACCTTGAGCAAGCTCTACATTTCTAGTTTGGAAATTTACACAAATTCAGAGTTTGTCTGTTAATGTTATTCAGGAGTTTGTGAGCAGCCCTGGGCTGTCATATCATCACTGCACTGGCTCTGAATCATCAAGCCCCTTGGTACCCAAGCTGGGCCATAAACTTCCCTCCTGCCAGACCTGCACTTCCCATGAACTTGAACCCTACCAATTGGGCTGGCCTGCTGGGAAGCCAGAACAACTTTAGGGCAGGCAGAGATGCTTGGTAGATTTTCTCAGCTCTCAGTTTGAGAGCTGACCTTGTCTGCCCCATGATATAATGCACACACTGAGTAAAATGACTGCTTTTATCACTTAAACGCTTCAGAAATTGTGCATTGCATCACATCACAAATCTGACTTGAATGCACAAATTGCCAAATATCAGTTCTGTTTTACTTGCTTTCCCTGCTTTGAATCTACAATTCTGATATTTGAAATTCCCCTTGAGCAGCAGGAAGATTTTTCGCCTTTGCCATTACAAGCAGTGGAGGTTTTAAGTGAATAGCACAGAATCCCAGCACACCAGTGGTCCTGGCTGCGTGCACCCACAAAGAGGGCTATGACTCAGAGCTTCCCATTTTCATTTCCTGACTAGTCACTCTGGGGAAAAAGCATTTCAATACCACTGATGGCAGAAATAGCATAAATACAATTTCAAACTTCAGGTTTTCCCACTGAAAAGCAGTGGATCTCAGAGGAGTTTTTTTTATGTGGGCATTGGCATATTTAAATTCTTGCAATTAGCAAGCAGTCAATGAGGTTAATATGGATGAAGTAAAACCCAGAAGAGTATCTATCCACTTCTTCCATCTCTCCCCAGTTTTTTCTAAAGTCTGCTTTCTTTAAAAAGAAGAAAAAAAATCATGCCTTTTCTACTACTTATTGAGTTTGTACTAGTCCATTAGTGATTCTAATTGAAATTATACAAATGGAAACAATTAAAAATAATAATTACACAAAGCAGCTATGTAAGGCTTTTCATCCGTGGAGTGCTTTATAAACACTAACGCATTAATTCAGCCTAAGACATAAAACTAAAGAAGCAAAACTAAAGACATTAAGAGGAAGGTGAGGTGACAGATCAGTGATTTTAACCAGCATGCTGTGTGTCAGGAGCTGTATCAGTGTGGATGCCCTGATCTGACACTACCCACAGGAGCTGAACTGATGACACTGCAAAGCTCCCCAGCAGCACAACTCTTCCTTTGAGTATTTATTCATGGGCTCCTCCAGAACCACTCTCCATCCCTTTCCAGCTGTTGTGCTGCCTGGTGAAGTACAGCCCATTCCTGTGGCACACATCTGGCTGCAATACCTGTGACCAAACTGCTGCTGGAGAACTGAACACTTGCATCTTTCATAAATCACCTCTAGCCTCCCACCACCATCCTAACAAGCGTTATCATTACCTGCAAATAACAAATTCATGACTTTGTTTTTTCTCAAGCTACTTATCCCTTCCAGGCAGAGAGGATCAAAAGGGGGAAAACCAAGACTAGAGCTACGTGACTAATTAAAGGCACAAACTTAGGCTTGCAAGGGATCATGTTGATATGCTGCAGTGAAAGCCAAAAGCAATGCTATCATATCCCACCATTCAACTGAGCCTAAAGCCTCTGGAAATAAAATCTGAGAGGTGACCAGAAGAACCAATTACTACAAGTGGAGCAAGATGAATAACAACATCAGTAGCAGCTCAGTTTATATGCATGCAAATTCATAAGCTTGTGCATTTCAGCTACATGCATTACAACCTTACTCATTTTCTAGGTTAAACAGAGCCACGCCAAAAAACTCTAAGGAATAACTTCTATTACAGGTTGCAAACATCCTGAACAAAGTGTCCAAAATGTGCTGAGAAATGAATACATAAAAATGAGAAGCCTAGAGTATTTTTAGAAGAAAAAAAAAAAAGCTATCCATATGAACCTTAGTCTGTGAACTCAAAGGCAGGAATAGAGGAAAAAAAACCAAAAAAACCCAAAAAAACCAAAACAAAACATAAGAAAAAGAAACCAAAGGGAAGAGAAAAAATAAGAAAACAATTACCAGTATTTTCCACTGTATCAGTTTGTTCATCCTTCCTATGTAATTACTTATTTACTGAGGACTTGTAAAGTAGCATTGTCTCTTCAGGGAGTTCAGGCTCAGTCATACTTATTAAAATGTCCTGGAAGAAAATAACTTTCTACCCTTTCCCAGTGCTCCTTGCCTTCCTCCCACTTCTGAGGGCACAAACTCTCAATGATCCTATACTATAAATAAGCTGGCATTAAACCCACCTCATTCGCTACAGTTGAGGAGTGCATCATCAAATTAAACTCTCAGACATCTCATTTGAACATTGTCCTGCCTGTGGAAGGAAAACATGAACTATAATAACTCCCATGCTCTTTCAATCTCCCTCATCTCATTACTTGTATTTTCAGCTACATTGAGAGCGATTTTGTGAATCAACTTCAGGCTAATGGGAGAAAGGAGAAAATTTCATTTGAATATTCGATAATAATTATCCTTTTCATTTCCAGATACTGCAGCAGCAGTACCTGACTTCAGTGTTTAAGCACAATAAGACTTTTTTC
This sequence comes from Toxostoma redivivum, assembly GCA_013397375.1. Lineage (NCBI taxonomy): Eukaryota > Metazoa > Chordata > Aves > Passeriformes > Mimidae > Toxostoma > Toxostoma redivivum. The sequence goes on along the minus strand of VXBI01008828.1, from coordinate 18,620 downwards.
ACCCAGCTGAAACCCAGAGCTTTATTTGGAGCCTGCTATAGATAAAAACCACCAGAGCTGGGAGGGGGTGATCATGGAATGTCAACTAGAGGTCAAACTAGATGTCAGGTTCTTTTATAATTTACCAAAAAGATTACATTTTGCACATTTATCTTCCAGAACTTTCTCTGTTGTCACAGCCAACTTGACCCTAAAAGAACAATGCTTTATTAAGTTACAGCTGAACACAATTGTTGAGATGTTGGTCCAATGCCTCTAGTTAATATATCACCTACCAGCAGGATGTCCTTTTAAAGGAAAAGCCATTTATGTTTGTCATTTCAGAGCAGTAAAAAGAGTACAGTTTCTTGGCAATGTCCTCACAGGGTATTGTTTTGATGAAGGACGCAAAAAGTTGTTTTTTTTGAAAACCAAATAGTGCTACACCAGTGAAGCTCTTCAGATATTTATTTAAAAGAGTCCCATGACTTTCTGGTCTAAGTATGAAACACTGAAAAAAAAGCTTTCATAAAAGTTGATTTAATATAATTGAAAGAATGAACACCAAAAGCAGGCCATAGTTAAAGAACATTACTAAAAATCTTTAGCCTCTTCTGTAGAATGAGATTGGTTTTTTCTAGGAAATAACTACTTTTTACGGGGTTTTTTGCTATTAAAATTATGCTTTTAACAGACCTCCCTGTTTCCTAGAATGCAAAAGTTGGAGTATTCACAGGGCCAGGGAAGAGAGCAGCACAATTCAGCTTTGAAAGTTACAATGAGAATGTCAATCATGTAAAATTAGGAGGCTAGACAAGAACCAAAACTTCAGGAAAAGGGTGGAAGAAGCCAACTTCACATCCAGTTTTTATCTTCCTATTCCTCTTTGCCCAAGAACTGTCCTGGGGGCCACAGCAAGAACTACATCTAACTACCATTTTTTAGAGGAAAAATATTTATCACACAGTTATATAAACTGTCATCAAATGATTCATTATATAACCATTCAGTAGTTTTCTGACATTTATAAATTATTTACTTTTTGATACTGCAGAATGCTAACGATGGAGAAGCACAGTACTCCCAATTCCCTGAAAATTTCCTTACTAGCTTATGATGAAATCAGAAATCTGAGTTCTGCAACTCCCTCTTAACAAGTCATCAGGACCAACACTTCTGCCTTTTTATGACATGACCTTGCAGCTTTCAAAGCTTTGACTCTCTCTTTTTTATTTGGGGCAAAAGCTTGGAACACATTATCCTCCTACAAACCCTGATTATTCCACAGAGAAAAGCAGGAGCCTGTAAAAAGTGAAGAAGCTGCAGGATCCATGGTTCCATACAAAGGAGCAAGGAACTGAGGCTGCCCAAGAAGGAAGACACAGCCCAAAGAAGAGAACCTTTTAATCACAGATCCATCACTCATTCCTTAACCACATTTCTGTCCTCTTCATCAATCCCAACCACACAGACTGGAGTAGACTGACTGAAACAAACCATTTCTATCAGTTTAATGTACAAATAGTTGTTTGTTTTTGCAGCATTGCATTTGTTACATACAGCCCCATGAAGGGGGACATTTTTCTTACATATCTGTTTTTCAATATAAAGCTTTGACTCACATGAAAATACCTCTCAAGATTTCTGCCCTTATTTACCATGTTGGAGAGGCTTGCCTATGAAAACCCACGAAATTCTATTATCTGCTAATCAGTCTTAACATCACTTTTACTGAAATTCCATGCCTGCAAAAATAAGAATTTTTTTTAGAGCACAGTGTGCTGAATTCAAGTCCACTCCCACCCACCACCGTCCCAAACTCAGTACAACTCTTCCCTAATTATTCTTATTCTGCTCAAACATGAGATGAAGGGTAGTTAGAAGCAAAACTGTCTTTTGCAAATTGACATATGTAGAATATTGACCTGCAAACCCTTCTCCAATTTGCAGAGTCCTTTCTTGAAGCAGACATGTTAAAATAAGCAAGCAGAGTCTGCTGTGTGCATCCGTTTCCTAATGAGATCTGACACAATAATTAGTGTGCAGCAAGCTGGGGTAGTTTAATGTACTTCCCTTCTCATTTCTATCCAACTTTATAAAAGTTTCATTAATCTTTGCCACTAACAACAGGAAAGCAATAAAATGTAACAGCCCAAGTCACAGAACCTCACAATCTGCGCTTTTATTTCAGTTCCACAATTCAATACTGGTTTCTGAAAATAACCAGGTGACTTTTCTAAGGCCAATTAGACAGTTCAGGTAATCGAGGCATGCTCAAATTCACCTTTCAGAGTTGCTGGAGATTAGAAACATCAGATTGAACTTTTGAGATTTTGATGTGGGAGGGAAGAGCACCATAGTTGACAGCAATCAGTTTTTTCAAGCTCTGATGAGTTCCTGCATTGCTCATTGTTCTGGCACAGAAAGAAGTATTTAATCTTAGCATTGTAAATAGAAAAGGAGATGAGTAACCAAAAACAGGCACAGAATGAACTGTCATCTTGGATGTAACACTTGGGCTACTGAAAAAGGAAAATTATACTAAAGCCTCAAGCTGACAAAAGCACAATAAATACTCATGAAACAATTAAAATAACTTGAAGAGTAGGGTCTAATTTTTTTGTTCCTTTCAGAGATGAAATAAAGTTTTACCCATGAACTGAGATTTAAGTAAAAATTTCTGTGGAAAACATTTAAATTCAATGCAAATCCTTGCTATAATTTCACATATTTCATCATTCTTTGCCCTGTGTGCATAATCCTGCATCCACTTCATATATGCAAGAGAGGCACTAAGACCCAGGATTGGAAAAGAATGAAAAAATTAGTAAAAATTTCAGATGAAAGTCACTTAAAGCAGCTTTTACCTGATAGGGGAGAGCATTCGCTATGCCCAAACATTTTTCTGCCAAGAAGAAAACCATGGTGTGCTAAAAATGTAGTGAATCTAAGAGTAAAATAAATACATGACTCTCTTGTACATAAAACAACAATTCTTGAGTCAGCTCAGGTGATTCAGAGGCTCTGGCTGGAAGCTTAAATAAATCCAGGGCTAAAAAAGTGAGGAGAAAAAAACCCTCCATTTTATTGGGAAGTGCACTTCTGGCATCTTTGAAATCAAGGACTTAAGTTCTTATTTTGCCTTTACCCATGCTTTTTTCTCCCACAGCTTCATAAAAGAGCATTGAGACTTCAGCAGAAATTAGAAAGTAATCTTATAAGTTCTGGTATGAAGAAACTCTTTTTGTGGCCTTTTTCTACTAACAGGACTTGCCTTGCTGAAATGAGCAGGTACTTAGAACCCAGTGATGTATCTACATAAAGTTATGCTATTTTAAATGATGCTGTCAAATAAAGTTATATTAGAGACTGTACAGATTCCTGCTTTTTCCTGCAATTTATTTTCCCAAAGAATATTTGGCCTTTGAAACTGCTGCTTGGCTGAAAAGCTGTACCAGAACACCAACAATTATACTATAGTGTCACGAATCAATAGCACTGCATGCAATATTTAGTACAAACTGAGACCAATGGGCCTGCTCTTTTAGCTTTTAAAAAATCAAGTTTTTGCTTACTTGCAACATTTTATTTTAAAGTGGCAGTTATGCTTAAAAGAAACAAAGTGCTCCATTACCTTCTGTTAATATTGATAAGGCAGGCTTCAGCCCAAATAAAGTCTTAAGAAAGCCATAGCAGTTATAAAAATATAAATCTAGGCAGCTCACCCATTTTTAACCTTTTATGCCATTAAAATTTCTTTACACCAAATGCAAAGTGTATTATACAGCAGTATTTTAATCTTAGAGAGGTTTTTAAAAACTAAATATTTTCTTCTTCATAGAATTATAGAAGAAAGAATAAAATAAATGGGGGACTGGAGGGTGGAGAAAAGGCAGGAACAGTGAAAATCCCCAGCTGTTTCAACATCCTATCCATAGCAGTGACCACTGAGAGAGTCATTGAGAAATTTAAGAATTAAGAATTTAGGGCCACTAATCCAGAACACTTCCCAAGCTGTTATCTTCATGAGTTCTTCCCAGGCTCCCCTGCCAAACCAAAATTACAATGAGCTTGAGAGGAAAAGAGTAGAGAGACAGGAGGGAAAAAAAAAAAAAAAAACAACCAAAAAAAGACAACAGGGCAAACAGAATACAAGAGCCTTGATTTGGCTGTATGTAAAAAGCAGATAAATGCATTTTAAGTTAGATTAAATCATATATAGCATTTCACTGTCGATGAGGGTGAAAATAGCTGCCATGCATTTGTCCAAAACAAGCACAGTTTGTGTGAACAAGAATTTCTGAGTTCCAAGGATTAAACACAGCGCTTGTTTCAGCAACAAGTCCTTGCCCATTTTCTGCCTTCAGTTCTCAAAAAGCTCTGGAATTTATGGCTATGAGAACCTCTCAGTGGTGTCTGACACCACCCACATAAAAATAACCAAACCAAAACAAAAAAACACTCCCCACCCCAAAAAAAATCAACAAAAAAAAACACCAAACAAAAAAACCCCAAACAAAAATCAAAGAGTGAAGGACAAAGGGCTGCACAGACAGTGCCCGCAGATGCTGAAAGCCAGCACTGCCCTGTGCTGAGCCAAGAGAGGCTACCTGGTGTTTTTAATTAAAATGCAGTCAGCTGAAAGTCATTAATATTGCCAGAGAAAGAAAAACAACCTTTACTCTGCTGGGCACGGGTAATAAAGTTTGGGGGGTTTTAACTTGCTGAGCTCCATCTGTGAAGGTGAGGAGGAAGGTTAGTGACAGAGCACTGCAGCTCTGCTTTGTGGCTGCACATCCTTCCACCCTGAGCTCCACAAGCTCAATCACAGATTTTATTACAAGATTACATTTTTCTTCCCCCCTCCTTAGAAATTAACATTTGTTACTTTCCATAATAGAAGCATGCCTATAAAAATGTAAATTTAAGGCAGGCCATCTAAATAGAGCACACTTAACTTCAGCACACCAGGCAGGACTAATCTTGCAGACCTCTGGTAATTTAAATTCTGACAGTGTAAGAAAACTGCAATTGATATTCTGCATAATGAAACTAAACGGAGTAATCAGTATTCTGATGCAGACTGGAAAAAAAGGTAAAGATACTTTTATTTAAAAGTTATATTTTTCAGTTCAGTCTCTTAGTAAAAATGCTTTATTCATATGTAAAACATACTGAGAGAGAGGAAAAAAAAATCACCTCACTGTTAAATATCATTATTTACCACTCTTATTTGTAATGATTTGCCTGGGCCAAGGGGCTGTCAGTGCATATCTGCAGCTATTCTTTATGACTATAAAGGAATGCGTCTCTCAAAAGTGAATTCACAGAAATTTTCTTTAATGTTCAACACCCATAGAATCTACCTGATTTTCACCTACATTTCCCCCCAGTTTGAAATTATGGCGTCCTACACACTGCAACTTGTAAATATCATAATTGCCAGGTTTAAGAAATGTTTAAAGTCCACAAAACATGCAAATAAATATCAGTTCTTATACCATTCTTGCAGTTTAAACTTTTCACTAGTACTGAAAAAAACTAAATTGCTCAAGTTCTGTAAAAACTGGGAGAGAAAGATGGAGTCTTCAGATGTGAGGGTTTCAAGTAATAAAAATCAAAAAACACTACATGAAGAGACAGAAAACAAATACAAGATTAACAGGAAAGCCAGAAAAATCCAAGCAATGTATAGTCAGGGGTGTTTTTCAAAGAGACGTCAGAATATTTAAGCATATCAGGCTTACAGATATCTACCAGAGTTCAATTTTTCTTAAGCATAGATATCACAAAAACAACAAATCTGAGAATCAGAAGACATGAATTGTGCTGAATTCAGGCCTTAATTTTAATCACTACAAATGTACATATCCTTCTGCACCTACAGGTGTCTGTCTTCATGTAATAGTGTGCATGCACCTCCCCCAAATAAAAACACCTTACAGTCTCAAAGCCAACCCATTCTGAGTTTGCATTTCTGAAAGTCTGTTCTCCCTTTATTGCTTGAAGAAAAGGAGACTTCCTTCCAAATTAGCCAGACTTTTCTTATGCTAATTAATTTCCAATTCATAATGGGGATCCTATTTTATTGGCCTTGGTGAAGAATGTTCTGCATTTCTCACAACCACAAAGATAAGGCTGCTTAGTAGAGCTGGCTAATATGGTGTGATCTAACAATCAAAATAATTTGGAATGTCTTACTGATTAATAAAGCCTTTTACAAAACTTCTTGTTTCATCTGCTTCACAACCTGGCATTAGTGACTTAATCCATGCAGCAAGTTATGCAACACAGATGATCAAATATTTAAGACATTTTAATTGTATTATTAAAATTTGATAGTACTAGCAAAGCTTTTCTCATATTACAGTTTAGTTTCATAATTAAATTCTACACATCTATAAGCTAAATAAACTGGGCAATAGAAGCAGATGAAGTTTAGTACATTCTGAAATTGGGGTATTTTGTTAGAAAATGAGAACAGAATTGATGTGATGCTGAGGGAACTGCTGTGACAGCAGTCAGCATGGAAATGTACAGCACATGATTTAAATAAGCCATTACTCTCGAGGGCATATCAAAATATGCATTTGCGCATAAAATTTAAAAATGCACACTTATCAATGTTCTAGATTCTCATATTAGTCTGGGATAATATTTGTATTTCACAGAAGCTTTCAGAAGATCCAAGTGAAGCTCAACTCAACACTTGTGCAGAATTTGCTCGAGCAGAGAGGTTTCAAGTCCCTCTGCAAGCCAAACTCTTGCTGCTTTTGACAATATAAGGCCAAACTATCTTTCAGTACTTGTAGGTTTTGCTCTAAGTTAAAAAGAAAACCCATATGCAAAGTAGCTTTGGGACTGCTGTAACAAACCAAGCAGATAAAATACAGATAGCCTCATTGATTTTTCTACCACTCAAGTGGAAAAACAGAAAACAAACCAGAATTTTTTTCACAGAGCAATAGTTTCACAGTGTTCATCAAGTTATGCTTGTCCCACGACTCTGTCTTCAGTCAAAAAGCCTTCACTAAAAACTACTCTTTTATTAGTTCTTTTACTTTGTTAACAAAGGCAGTGTGGTCAGCTCATGCCCAGCTTCTGGATTCATGACTCTTATACAGTCATGACAAAGATTATAACCCCTAATAACAATACTTTATTAAAAAAGAAAAAGGCTTATTTTTCATCTGTTGTAGAGATGCAGTTCACAACCATGCCCTACTCTTAAAAAAAAAAATCTATTTTCTATATTAAAATATAAAAATTTTATTTTAGTTGCTGGTCATAGCCTGTCTCTTGTCTCCCACATCCCTGCCACAAGTAAAATAGACTTCCAATATCAGAAGTAAGTATATTTGCTCCTCACTGTTCATTTTAAACAGTGATATTTTCAGATGTCAGCTACTTATTTATTTCTAGTCCATTCAAAAGGTACTTCCCAGTGGCAATACACAAATAGGACTTCCAAGGTACATTTAGTGTAGGATTTATATTACAAAGTAAGGCATCAACCACAGCTCCACAGAATGACAAAACGCTCATACCTCTCCTTTATTTAAAATAAATGTTCCTGAACAGACTATAGAAGAAAAGATGAGCCACAAGTAGAATTTCTCAATGGCTGTTTGAATTCCCCTGCTCCATTTCACATTCCCTGCTCTCTACTCCCCAGTAATCATCTTCAGCTGCTGCTGCTGCTAACAGAGAGCTACTGATTCTGGAATTACTTCCTCCAATTATGGAAATTTTATAAGTAATGAAAACCAAAATATGTCTTTAGCAATGACAGTCATATTGTAAAATAGTTACAGAAATCCATAATTTGCATTTCTTATTCCTCAGCACAGGCAAATCCACAAGGGAAGCCCTTAGGAAATAAATCTAGAAGCATTTCCTTTTAGTTATTGAAATCCTACTTCAAGAGTTTTCATTACCATTACAAATCAATAGTGATTTATCTGCATAGAAAGAATAGTATCACACAAAAATACTGCAAGCCATAATAGGAGTTGATCTGGGATAGGGAAGATTTTGTAAAATAAACTTTTAATCCAAATATTTGTTACGCCACATGCCTGCTGAAAGCATCTGGATATTTCCCACAAAACAAACAAACAAAAAAACCACAAAACAAAAAAAAAAAACCCAATCCAGTGCTTTTTAGAAGTTTATGTTATTTGCTAAGGAGTTATGGAATAGAGTTACTGTTTAGAACTGAAGGATGATTTATCTTGGTAACATTTTAAAAGTAAACATGTTGGTGATAAAACAGGAGAGTGAAGCTTATGGTTTAAAAGCAAACCTGCTCAAAAGTTAAAAAAAACAAAAACCAAACAAATCTCTTCCATTTGTTTGACGCTGAAGAACTGAATGGTCAATTACTTCACTAAAGACACTCCCCTAGAGAAACACATTTGCTACACTCTACATCTGATAGGGGTTCTGAAAAATCTGATTTTAGCTAACTAATTTTATTTCAGTATTAATGACAAGGTATTTCAAGCTGCACTTAATAAATGCAATGAAGTTTCAAAAAGGTGCAATTAGCAGTGCCTTGTGATTGATTTCTTTGCACTAAAATAACCACAAGCAAACAGCTCATAAAACACTGTCAAAGCTACAGAAACACCTTTCCCTCATTCTAAGGTAGAAATGTTACCATCTTGTTACTCAAAATCCAGAGTTAGTACTCCAAAACAAGAAGGCTGCAAAACATGTTTCCCCCTAATTTTCAGTTTTATACATCAGGATCCAGCTTTGCACACGTGAGTCCACAGTCCAGAATGGAGTAACAGCATCTAGTTTTACAGATTAAAAGTGCCTTTTTCACTTTCTAAAAGGGCTTACTCAGCATGAGTTCAGCAAGTCTCAAACAGTTTATTTATCACAGTAAACAGTACTTTTTAATCCCCTCTCTACAAGCTGCCACAGTACACTGAGTAACAGATTTTCTACTTTTTTACGAAGTTCATACTGATGCAGAAAAGCAGTGGATATGTGGAGACAGAGAGAAGAAAAAAAAAAAAGGAAAATAAGGGACATCTGGAAGGTATCTAACTACCACCTTATCTACCCAGCAGATGTAAAAGCAAATATACAGGAGACACAGAAAGAGGGTGCCTGGAACCTCTCTCAGCTCATCCCCAGGGATGAGCATCCAACTACCTCCCTTTGACACATGATTTAGAGTTTGACAGTGAAAAAACTACTGTGCAATTAAAATTCCACTGTCACAGGCCCATGGTCACTTTCCTGCTGCAACTGGGTCCCCTGAGCCTTTTCCTCTTCAGGCAGAGAAGAGCTGAGCAAGCCCCACTGGTCCTTACACATCATGGCTTCAGCCCCTTTGCTTGCTGCCTTTCAGCTGAGCTACTAATTCTCTAACCTGCTTCGTGGATTTTCCAGGACAGCAAATTTTCCCCATATCAATCAGAAACACAATCAGCTTCTTCAAATCAGCTTAAAAGCCAGTTCATCATTTCTATACCCCAAAAAGCCAGTAAATGGGTAAATTAAGTGTCCAGGAAAAAGGCCAGGCACTGGCATATGATGGAGCCATTATTTCCTATTATTAGTCTGTTAGACAATGTTCTGCTGTACTATTACACAGTGAAAGAATGGTCCCTTGCACATCTTGCACCAGCCTGGCAGAGCTCAAGCAGTGTTTGGACAATGCCCTCAGGCACACAGTGTGATTCCTGGGGTGTCCTGGGCAGGACCAGGAGTTGGACTCAATGACCCTTGTAGCTCCCTTCCAGCTCAGGATATTCTGTGATGCTGTGATCTGAACAATTCCCCAGATGACTACCAGGTACAGTTTTCAGAGTTAAAAATCAAACCTTTCCACAGGCCCTTTTTAATATGCAGTGTGCACACACTGACCCTCTTCCAGAGGCCAAGACACTCCAAAATAGCTGCGAGTTATTCCAATAAACATCCCCAGGCATGTGTAATTTACTGATATCTCCTATGCTGCCATTACCTCTAAGGGACCTAAAGAGCCTGCTCGTCTCTCTGTAGTTAATATTAAATATACATTTATAGCTGATGTTTTGTGATAACCAAGAATAAAAATACTCCTTTTCTCTCATCAGCTGTGTAACATCCCTAACAAGCTGTATCAATATCCAGTTAAATTACATCAGGGAGGAGAGGAGAATCACACTAAGAGTCAAGCAGTGCCACTTTTGCCCTCTGCCATGTCCACCAGGGAATGGATGTCCAGTGCCTGACTGCTGATGCTCAATACATCACACAGGAATAGCGAAATCCTATCTTTCATTACAATCTCCCTTTCTGCAGCAGTTTTTCAGGGGAAATACAAATATTTTCCCTGTACGGGAGAAATAGGAATATACTGAGAGCTGTGGTAAATACATGGATGCACAGTAAATAAACAAAGACAACGAAATTAGCAAGAGATACTGGTAAAAAAAGACTATTCTCAAGTTACATGTGTCGAAAGACCACTTCTCTTTTTAAAATTCCATCATGAGAAAATTCAAAACTTAAATGCCATGAAACAAATGAAGTGCAATTAAAAATAGGTAGCACTCTTTCCTCCTTAATAGGAAGCCTTTCCCATGGCTTTTATTAGCAATAAATCAATTTTCCAGTTTCTTAGGAAAAATAAGCTCCCTAGCTGAGACTTTTTTCACAAAAAGGTTAAAAACCAAAAAACTTTTTCATATTATTTTACCAAAGAACTACAGTTCAAATACTCACATTAAGGTATCCAACATCAAAAAGCCTTCCCTTAGAGGCCAAAAATAAGAGGCAAATATTCAACTAGGATTTTTCATTCCTGCAAAGTTCATCCACTGCTGAATATTGATAAAGCTGCAGTTTTATTTTTAAAATTTACTTTTCCTGAAACAGGTGTAATAGCAATAGTAATTAAAGTGTAATTAGTGCTGAAGCAGCATGCTAATGCAGCATCTTTTATCTTTACATTCCAACTTTGCACAGAATTCTTTTTAATTTCACTGAGGTATCTGCACATTTAGAATCAACATATCTAAGAATTAATAAATACTGTCTTAGAGGTCCACATGCATTTTAATTATTTTACACTAAAATATTTTTGAACAGTGTTTATAGTCAAGACACAAGAAAGGCCAGTGTTTAAATAAAGTGCATTAAGATCATTCTCCTTTTACAATGCAGTACACTCTTTTCCTACTGCTAGATTTTTTAAAGCTCTTTTGAACATCAATTGACATAATCAGTAAAACACTTCTCCATAATAAAAAACCCAAGAAATTTAGAAGTGCATGTTGGCTCATTTGGGAGAAACTAAGTTATAATAGGAGACAAGACAGAAAGCCAATTGATATTTTAAAGACAACCAGAAAGCGACACCCCACATATTATCCTAATAGACAAAATAAAGACATATTTTTAACAGAAATATAAAGGAGCTGAAAAACATTTCTTACAAGACAGAGGTGTATTTATAGTAACAGAAAAACACCAGAGTTGGACCACAGATTCCCTTTCTCTCCAAGAAACCCTTGAGAATGAAATTTAGTCATGCAACTGTCCTGAATAGACACCAAATCCTTCAACTTTTTAATGCTCAATCATCTTTGATCTCAACATCTCTTTTTAAGAAGTTGATCTCTTTACAAATAGACCCATTGAAGACAACTCCAATGACAAAGTCCTAAAAGAGCAATCCCTTTGCAGCAACATTTCACCACTAGCATAGTATTTAATAAATGTCCCTAGCACATAAAGGATGCTTTGATATTGTTTTGGGCCCCTCTTCCCTAATTTATTACTTGTTTTCAACAGCAGTCTCCCAAAGGGAGTTAACATTTCTCCAGGTAACTTCAGAAGTCATTATGCATATTTAACTGCTAATTATAGGCATTAAATAGATGTACCAAATCAAATGGTTAATGAACAATATGACAAGAAAGCTACACAAAAAGCTTTGAATCCCTTAAGGAGATTCGTATCTTCTAAGCCCACAGCTGCCCTGATATTCTCAATATTGATCATTTGCAGACAAAACAACAGAAAAGCAAATTAAAAGTTTATTGGGTGGTAAGAAAGTGACATTGTGAATCGATGAATCACTCTGTTACATTTAATCCCAATTGATTTGAGTAGTTCAGTACATCTTCCAGGCTTGTCTTTATGTCATACTGTAAAAGTGTAAGGCAAATGGAAATTTATTAAGCTATGAATCCTTTATTACTTAAACTCAATAAGTCCTAAATGGCTCATCCATAAACGGCAGCTCAAGTATTCCATGTTTAAATTTTTTAATACAACAGAAAGCTTTAGCAGGATTGACACAGTGGTCTTGGGGCATCCTGACGTTCTGCAGTGAATGGATCTGAACATTAAAGCACAGCTTGGAGCCCAAGGGAGGAGGGGCACAACCCAACAGAGACTCAGTGCTGGAGTTTTGGGAAGCCACAGCCACCAGAGTATGCAACCCTCATTGAAATGGGTGGCAACTGCTAACAGGAATTACTGCCTCATGCCCATCAGCTGCCACAGAAATCCTCACCCCAAACACTAATAAATGGAGAGGGTTATCGGACTAGCTGATGAGGTTTAGCAGATAAAAGTGATTTAAGAAGCTGACAACGCAGAAACTTTCCAAGAGGTGGTAAGACAGCATCAAAACCCATACCAGGAACATTTACATGGCTGTGGCTGACAAACAATGGCCTTTGCTATTTAACTGCTGGACAGAGAAGATTTAGCTCCTGCAAGTCACCCAAATGCAAACACAGAAATGCAGCAAGCCAGTTTTAACACCATCTGTCTTTTGGGGTCCAGTTCTAAATGAGTTTTCATATTTAGAATGTCTAAACAATATTGAAGTCAAACATGGAATAAGTTAATGCTCAGAAACACTTAGCATCATAATTCAGTAGTAAAACAGCATAAAACCCTCTGTGGAGAAGTATCCTAGACAGCACATTTTGGTAGAAAATAAAATACTAAACACTTTTAACTTCACAGGGATTGAGTCACAGTACCAACACCAAGCATATGTCTGCCAGAAAAAAAAAAAAGCAAAGTACTGACTATAAAGTTTTAAACTCAATGCTGAGCCAATTTTCACTTTTGGAAATATCTAGGAAGTTATTTATTTTCTTATTACTCTGATGTTAAATCCATATGCTGATGTTTATTTGAAATACAAGTTATGTTTCTGTAATAGGATGTAGCTCCCTAAAATTCTAGATCAAATAAATCCTCATATCAAAAAAGTAAATGCAACTTTTGTCATAACTTCACAAAAATTTGCCCCCAAATGTGCTTTTTAGATTAGATTTCTTGTTAAGTCTTCATCTAAACATGGACCAAATGTGAAATTCCAGACCAGCAAGTAGATGAAGGATAATTCCTTCAAGCAATCCTTCAGGATATTCATAAGTTGTTGCCTATTTTACCAATAAAAACCAGTCTTTTCTGATTATTCTGGCAGTACATCCCATAGCCATTGAGAATATCTATTAATAGTATTACTGAGAACCTAATAGTGCTAAAGAGTAAATAATTCACAGTATTGAATACAGAGTCCCCCTGAACACTACAAGTCTTCAAAACTTAAGAGTGTTTTGGAGGTCTTGTGCTCCACTCAACTTCTTTAGGCTTTTGCTTTAACCTTAAGAAAATTTCCCAAATTCTTATACATGCAGACTAAATAGAAAAATAAATGGCTACTCACATTTTGAATTAAAAAAGTATTGATAGAAAAAAATAATTCAGTATTATTCATTGTCATTAATATGTCATTATAACACAGAAGTCATCCCCAGGGATATAAACACCAAATCAGATTCCTAAGAACACAAGATCTCTACTTGAACTGTAAGAAAAGTAGAGACATAGGCAAAGATACATAACTCTGATGTCATTTTAACCTACAACTCTGTAAGGATAAATGTTTTATTTCAGGCTTTTTATCTTTTGGTGTCAAGTTTCATTCAGAAACTTGTCCCATAATTATCAGGACAGCAGCAGAAGGAATAATTGAGACTGCATATGTTAAAATAAGGATAGAGGACAAAAAATTTTTTTTAAAAAAAAGTCATTTTCAGAAAATATTATTCAATTCAAACCTGCTTATTTAGGTTGATTCTGACAACACTAAATTAGAGGAATGTGAAGAACGAATTTAATTTGAAAATGCTGTTTCCACAATGGAAAACTACCTTAATATGCAGAGTAATTTAAATACTTTAAACACATAAATGCAAAGAGTTTTTCACTACATATTTCTGGAAACTTTTCATTTATGTGGAATTATTCACTGCTCAGTCTTTTCATCCTTTATAGGATTTTAATATGCTAGGTAGCTCAACTATTCAACTTTCCCATTGGTTTTAAGTTCTAGTTCTTAAACATCTCTACTGATACACTTCAGGACTGGAGTGTGATTTAGATTACCTGCATTATTTTCTACCAATTATCTACATATTACTTTTTACTTGAGCTAAGTGTTATAATGATGCATAAAAAATTAACATTAATTTGTATACATTAGTTATTTGTCATGGTGGCAACTGAAAAATATCTCCATCCTGTCAGAGCTTTTTAGTCAGTAGATCATAAAGAAAACACTCAGCATTTACCACAGCTTTAGAAATTCATTACTTCTTTGCAAAGAATCATTTTGTTGAAATACCGTTCACAGAACAAGATAGATTTACCCAATTTCCCCAACTGGGTTTCTTCAGGATGGTGGGAACACAGCTTGTGATGAGACTTGAAAAACCAAACCACAGCACATCAAAATTTCGCAAGTATTCTGAAGTTCAGACAGTTTCCAAAAAACTAAAGAACCTACATTAAATGCTCTGATGAAACCAATTTCACGAGGGCTTTCCTTCATTAATAAATAGTTAAAAGCATGAGAATTGATTTTTCATTCTGGTGCCCAATCCTACACCTGTGAGTGCTCCTTAATGTGCCCATCTCAGGTCTTCCACGTGCAAAACTCAGCATTTCTACCCCTTCCTTCTCTCAAAACAGGCAAACACTTTTCCTCAATTAGCTCTGTACAGAGAGTATTTTAATAATGTATTGCTGGAAAGTACTCATTCACAATAGAGAAATGGGCATCTGGGGGAAAATTTTTGAGCAGCAGGAGAGTTGTAGAGAGGTGCTTTTACAAAGCTTTTTTGTAGATTAAAATCTATCAACATGGTTTGGCAGGAGGGAGCTACTAAATTGCACAAGAAAACTTCAAACTGCAGGAAGAACTAGATAGACGAGTGTGGTTTAACTGAATTCACAGCTGAATTTTCTACTCCAGTTAAAAGCCTTTTGACAACAGCTAAGGCAAACTGTCTAGCTAGGAAAAACAAGTTACACAGGCAAAACTATCAGAAGACACTAATTAAATAGGGATATTCACATCATTTCAGGAACTTCAGCAGCAGAGGTACTGCCTGCTTAGATTCACACACAGTAGATCAACTACTCCTACCTGAACTTCACAGTCTTCCAGCCAAAGCAATTGCATCAGGAATTCAGCTTTTCACATCAAAAAAGGGGGTTTTTCGCTCCCAGTCTCTAAGTGCCTGAGAAAAAAATCTTCTCTATGGAAGCAGGATAGCAGTATTACACCAGACTTAGATTGTAAACTCCATGAAGTAAGAACTGAACCTCGCTAGGAATTTATTCAGGATGGATCCAAACTCTGATCTACTGAACTGCAGTATACAGCCACTACTACAGCCTTAATAAAAACAAAGTAGGGCAGGAAGGATTTAGCTGATGTATCTTCACACGATACGAAAACACATAAATTCCAAAGGCACCTGAAGCCAGGCTTACCAGCAAAAAGTTCATGTGACTCACAAGTGGGTCATGTTATTCAACTGAGATTGAAATTCATAGAAGCATCTTGAAAAACAGAGTGAAGGAAGAGGAAGCTACTTACACACTCAGAAAGGTTAAAGCACAGAGCACAACAGAGGAGAAAAACACCCGCAAATACAACATTCTCCAAACCACAATCACAGGACTTACCTGAAGAAATACTCCAAGAACAGAAGCTCAACTTCTCCTCTTATAAAAAAACACCTCTCACTACATAAAAAGCTTCTCCCTGAGTTCAACACAATCTTCACTCTCCTTTGTCCTCCCCTCATTTCTGTTTTTGCAGCATGGCCAGCTGTAAGCAATGATCCTGACAGGGTTCCCCAGCTGCAGCAGGTCAGCAATCAGACCCGTGAATGGACACAAAAACCTGCATTGCTCCTCTAGAACTCTTAGATTTCAGGAGATGTGTAGGAACTGGAGATCCACAAGGTTTTTGTACTTTTGATAGGGGAAATGAGCCCCTTCTCTTTCTTATGGCTTGTCTCCTCACAGCAGTGCAATGGCCATGGTGGTAAATCACGTATAAGTTTGTTGAAATCCTGACAAAATCAGTAGTTTCTTTCACCAACCAATGTTTGAAGGCTTATAGATCTCACATGAGCTACAGGATTGGCCAAATAATGCAAGCTACAAATGGAAAACAACTATTATTCTGTCTGTTCATAAATCCACAGTTCTGGAAAAGCTTGTCTCCAGTAGCAACCTAATACTCCTCTTGAAGTATGTGCCTCTTGATACCTGAAGTATTAGTACTTACAAATCACTACAGTTCCAATTAGAAAGTACAAAATAAGGTGTCATAGTAACAAGCCACTCTACAAACAATGAGATTCAAACATGAAACCAGGAGAGAAATGAGGTTTGGAAAATACATGAGCAAGGGTACGGAGTCCAAGCTCCTCAGACTGGAAAAGTGCACACTGAATTTGTGACAGAAAGCAAAGCTTATCTTGATGCTTACAGAGTGAGATAGTCAGAAGTTCTGTATTTCCAGTATTTTATTAGAAAATAAGGAATTTTCAAGGCTCACTGGCAGTAGTACCCAGATCACACCTATCCAAATTAAGTTTCAATTATTTAAGACAGCAAGTAAGAATCACTGAAGCAGGTTAAAGTGGCCACATTGAACCCTCTTGTGAAGCATTTTCTTGAGGTCAGCAGGCAGCTCCTGCTTCCTTACTGGGAAAGCACAAACAAACAGAGGCAGTGAGAGGCCAGAAGAACAAAAAAACCCCACACACCATTAGCAAAGGCAGCAGAAAGGAAAGCTTTGGATGCAACAAACAATTGTGGACCTAATCCTGACATCAATGTGCCTGACAGCTCAAGGCTTTGAGGGCAAAGCTTGTTCCGGGAACGCAGCTAACAAATATTTGTGGCAGCAATTTGCCTTTAAAGCAATGATTCTCAGAATCTGTGTCTGTAGGGCCACCCGTGGAACATAAGGCTGCAGCATTTGTTAAATGGGAGCACTTGGACACCCTCTCCCATGAGGATTATGCAATATGCTGGTGGCTGAAACTCCAGGCTGAGGCCCCTTCCCTTGGTTCCTTTACCAAGACGGCACAGAAAGCAAATCAACCTTTAAATTTATCTTTAAAGCTGGCAGGAGCTACGATACTTTACCCAAAGGAAACCATTTAGCTACTGGAATAGGTCAAGATTCACCCATGTTAAACGGTTTTGATAATTATTTGAAATAAAAGTCCATAGGAGTAACAGTGAAACAATGAAGCCAAGCATGACAACAAAGGTGTATTATTTAATATTTTACCAATAAGATGAACAGATGGAATAAGTAAGCAGAGAAATAAAATGGCAAGTTCTGTCTAAGCATAATACATACATTTTTAGATAAAATATATTGTGTTGTACAATTTTCTCTTTTTCTTTTTTTAATAGAGGAAAGAGAAGAGAGAAAGAAAAGCTAGGGTACCAATAACATGACTGCCATCTTAAAAGAGTTATTGTATAATTAAAATTCATTTCCTAGCATGAAGTTTTGGAATTAGTGACAGGATGAGCACCAGGGAAATGTATATCATCACAGAATGAATAAAAGAAGTCTATTCACTATTTCACACACACTGTAGGCAAACTGGTCTAAATTATACATTATAAGTTCCACTGCATGTATGTTAATTCTTGGAAAAAAGCACTCAGTAATTAGGTTTCTATTGGGTGTATGGAAGGTCACTGTGCTTGCAGGTTCTAGATATAGGGTCAGTGTAGGTTATCAAACATGTCAAATATTTATAGTTTTCACCTTTCAATTCTGAAAAAGAAGAATCAAGAGATTCCTAAGAGAATTTTGAGAAAACTGGGATTGAACACTGTTGAAAGACCACATTCTCCTCTTTCTACACCATCTTCTTAAGTCTTTAATAAACTATGCATATCTGCCTGTATCAGAAATCCTCACCAGTACGTTTAACAAATGACATCTAAGTCCTGAGAAAATACTAAAACTTCTAAAAATATAATAACTCAGTGACTAACAGTAAGCTTTGCTTTTCTGAATAGTAAAGAAGGATTTTGAGTTATTGATTCTCTCAGTCTAAGGCAAAATATGATTTCCCTGCATGAAAGTAATTCACTTCCCAACGTCTACATCCCTCCCTTTACCAGCAGAAATTGTATTTCTAAGTGCAGTCAGTGCTGGTGATTTCAGCACTCCTTCCTACACTGATGAATAAGAAAATTAATGCAGGTCCACGTCATGAATTCAGAACGACTTCATGGCTTTATTATGTTTATTACTGTCTGGGTTTAAGAGACAG
>VXBI01008826.1:5664-16086 GCA_013397375.1 Toxostoma redivivum | reverse complement strand
TGGATTCCCGAGGGGATGGAGAACGCACAGCTCATCCCTGAGCAGCGCTCCCAGCCCGGGCACGCAGCCCCGCGGGGCTGGATGGATTCCCGAGGGGATGGAGAACGCACAGCTCATCCCTGAGCAGCGCTCCGGGGCGATCCCAGCGCTCCCAGCCCGGGGGCAGCGCTCCCAGCCCGGGCACGCAGCCCCGCGGGGCTGGCCCTGCTGCTCCGCTGGTTCCCCCTCTGCCTTGGCCCGAAATCCCGGTTCTCCCGGAGCTCCGAACTCGCTCCGTGCCACAGCCGGGCTGGCAGGAGCGGGGAAGGAAGGCAGAAGGAAAAAGCCGAGCCGAGGTTGTGCCATTGCAGCGCTCGGCGCTTCGGACACAAAGTTTCGCGGCGCTGAGGGGGCGGAAAGCGGCAGAACCGGGCACAGCCAGGCAGAACCGGGCAGAACCGGGCTGAGCCGGGCCGGGCAGAACTGGGAAGAGCCCAGAACCGGGCAGAACTGGGCAGGATCAGGCAGAGTCGGGCAGAACCGGGCCGAGCCGGGCAGGGGAGAAACGAGTAGAACTGAGCAGAACCGGGCACAACCGAGCCGGGCAGAACAGAGTAGAACCGGGCAGGACTGGGTAGAACCGGGCGGAACCGAGCAGAGCCGGGCAGAACGGGGCAGAACCGGAAGAACCGGGCAGAACCGGGCAGAACTGGGCCAAGCCGGGCAAGACTGGGCAGAACCGGGTAGAACTGAGCCGAACAGAACCGAGCCGGGAAGAGCGGGGTAGAACCGGGTAGAGCCGGGAAGAACCGGGCAGAACCGGGCAAAACGGGGCAGAACCGGGCAGAACCGAGTAGGACCGAGCCGAACCGGGCAGGAGCGGGCGCTCCCGGCTCGCCGCCGCTGCAGCCGCCGCCTTTGTGGAGCGCAGGGACGCGGCTCCATCTCCGCCCGCATCTGAGCCCCGCGCCGCGAGCAGCGAGCCCGGCTCCGCACCGAGCCATCGCAAAACAAATATTGAGAATATCTCTCAGTAATCTGTAATAGCGATTCCCGCCCCTCCCCGCCGAGAAATCAAAGTTTACTCCAATCACTCTCTCGCAGGAAGGATATCTAGAAATGATAAATTTTTATACGAGTGGAAAAATATTCTAAGATAAAGCTGCTATTCTCATAAAAATATATTTAGCCGGTAGTTTTTACTCTTCAGAAGAAAATCTGCATATTTTGTTTATTCTGGAAAATATTCTTTATTTTTTTTTTTAATAGCCTGAACCAAATAATTTCTCATTTTTACAGGCTTCACTTCACTTTTCTCACAGTGAATAAATTGCAACTTATTTCCATGAAATTCACAGATGACACAGATCTTTATTTTGCATAAAGGCATAGAGAAGTGTCTAATATCTTCAATATTCATCCGCTAAGTGGACATTTGCATTGGGTTAGCAGGGAGAAGGAGCCCCGGCCCTCCCGCGGTGACAGCTGTACGGAGGGATGACATCTGACAGCTGTGACAGTGCTGACGGGAGGCTGGGATGGCTCCCGCATCCCTGATCCAATTACGGCACACATCCCTCTGACAGGGCCGGCAGCCGCTCCCGCCCGGGAGGACAGTATTGATCTCTTGTCAGAGCCCCGCGCTCCGCTGCCCGAGCCGCGGCAGCGCCGGCAGCCGCCGGGGGCCGGCCCGGGATGGGGCGGCGGGATGGGCAGGGCCGGAGCGGAGCTCGGTGCCAGCCGGGCCTGGGGTGGGGACACACGGCTGTGACAGCCTGGCCTGGGGTGGGGACACACGGCTGTGCCACCGTGCCAGCCTGGCATGGTATGGGGACACACAGCAGTGACATCCTGACATGGTATGGGGATACCTGGCCATGCCACCATGCCAGCCTGTCCTGGGGTGGGGACACACGGCTGTGACATCCTGACATGCTATGGGGACACACGGCCCTGCCACCATGCCAGCCTGTCCTGGGGTGGGGACACACGGCTGTGCCAGCCTGGCCTGGTATGGGGACACACAGCTGTGACAGCCTGTCCTGGCATGGGGACACACGGCTGTGCCATCCTGACATGGTGTGGGGACACACGGCTGTGACATCCTGTCCTGGCATGAGGACACACGGCCATGCCACCATGCCAGCCTGGCACGGTATGGGGACACACGGCCCTGCCACCATGCCAGCCTGTCCTGGGGTGGGGACACACGGCTGTGCCACCGTGCCAGCCTGTCCTGGCATGGGGACACACAGCAGTGACATCCTGACATGGCATGGAGACACCTGACCATGCCACCCTGTCCTGGTATGGGGACACCCAGCTGTGCCACCTGCCCTAGTGTGGGGACACCTGGCAGTGCCACCCTGCCACCTGACTGTGCCACCTGCCCTGGCACTGGAAAGGCCACTGCGGTTGGCACAGCCGGGCCAGGGCAGTGGCAGCAGCCCGGAGCGGGCAGTGGCCGCTGCCAAAAACGCCAGAACCCAAAACCAGCCCGGGAGCCTGGGGTGCTCTGCCCTGCTCCGGCTGCTCTGCCACGGGCACTGCCAGGGGCAGAGCCTGGGCCTCATCCTCATCGTCATCATCATCATCATCATCATCATCATCATCATCATCATCATCTTCATCCATCATTCCCATCCTCATCATCATCATCATCATCATCATCATCATCATCATCCTCCTCATCATCATCATCATCATCATTCTCGTTTACCATCATCATCCTCATCATCCTCATCCATCAACCTCCTCATCCTCATCATCCTCCTCATCATCATCATCCTCATCATCATTCTCATTCATCCTCATCATCCTCATCATCCTCATCATCCCCATCCTCATCCATCATCCTCATCATCCTCATCCTCATCATCCTCATCATCCTCATCATCATCCTCATTCTCCTCATCCTCCTCATCCTCATCCATCCTCATCATCCTCATCCTCCTCATCCTCATCCATCCTCATCATCCTCATCATCCTCACCGTCCTCATCCTCCTCACCCTCATCCTCATCCTCATCATCCTCACCCTCCTCATCCTCCAGCCCAGGCACTGCAGCATTGAGCCCAAACCCCTCATGGAACATTCCCTGATCAGAGACACCAGGAACAAACCAGCCCCCACCACCTCGAACTGGGCTGAGCATTTACACCACCCTGCCAATAAAAACTATTTTTAATGGTTTTTAAACTCTTTTCAATAAAACAAGTTTTTGGGGTCATCATGTTATGTAGGAGTTTCCATAAGATCTCTAATACTCCAGTTTTTAAATTATTTTCAATAAAACAATTTTTGAGGTTATCATGTTATTTAGGAATTTCCATAAGATCTCTAATACTCCAGTTTTTAAACTATTTTCAATAAAACAATTTTGGAAGAAGTTTCCATAAGAAAGTTAGAAGTTTCCATAAGCTCTCTAATAGTCCAGTTTCTAAACTCTTTTCAATAAAATAATTTTTGGGGTTATCATGCTATTTAGAAGTTTCCATAAGGTCTCTAGAAGTCCAAAGCAGAATTTCTTTTTCGAGAACCTCACCACAGTGTGCTTTCTCCAACAGTGCCTGTCCCAGCCCCCTCCCATATTCCAGAGCCCCAGAGATGGGGATTTCACTCTGCTCCCAAGGACCAGGCTGGGAAGAGCAGAACAGAGCAGACCCAGGAGCGTGAGGACAAAACCAGAGGCAAGGTCAGAAAATCTCCCTGTGAGCAACAAGGAATCGTCCCAGGTCGTGGTGCTGCCCTGCAGGGCAAGGGGACACAAACACAGCACAGGACGGGCTGGAATTCCTCAGGAGCATCAGAAAATCCCAAAATTAAACCCTTTTTGCTCCTGTCTCAGAATCTGTTTTGGTGTTTTCTTCCCCGAGCTGTGCAAAAGTTCTTGTCTGGCAGTTCGTGTGCCCGAGCTGGAATCAATCTGAGCTCTTTCGTTTTCACTCTCAAGGTTGTTTATTCTTTTCTTATCTGTAATATTTTCTCTCAGCCCAGCCAGGTCTGTCTGGCAGGGCAGCCATGGCACACTCTCTGCCCTTCAGGGCCCTGTTATCTTTTTATACTAAAAACTACCTACATGATGTTTACAATTATTTCCCAATTCCCATCATCTATGTTAGACACTGAACTTCTACTCTAAACCAATCCCAAAGTGCAGCTCCACAATAGAAAATGGAGATGAAGAAGAAGAACAAAGAAAGACCAAACACGTGCTTTTTCCTCCATCTCCTGTTCTAAAATCCCCATTCCCAAAAACCCTAAAATCCACATTTTCACTTTATGATAACACTGCTTAAACTTCTGTGACTTTTAAGTTCTCATCTAAAGCTGGTGATTTGTTCCCAGGGCTATAATCAACCCCACAGATGTTTTGGGATCATCCCAGGGTCTCACAGCTCTGGATCCCAAAGGGATGGCCCAGACTCCGACACTCCTGCCTGGGCATCCTCCCTCCCTGCCCGGCTGTTTCACCTCAGCCTGCCAGGGCAGGGCTGTGCCAGCCTCCCCCAGGGTGGTTTGGTGCCACCACTGCTCCCTCCAGGCTCTGCCAGGCCAGGCTGCTCAGCAGCAGCCCCGTGCTGCCAGCTAGATGTCATTATAAACAAAGTTATTGATTACCTCCCTCCAGCTCACTGGAACCTGCACACAAACTGTGACTTGCTCCTGTGCTATCATTTTATTGATCACAGCAATTCAGCTGCCAGCGCTTGCTGGAGAGTAAAAAAAAAAATAATAATAAATAATAATAATAATAAAAATCCACTCCAGCCTGGCTACGTGTTGCCTTTGCCCACACATGAAATAAAACACAATTTTTAAGGGTGAAAGACAATTTTTAATTTTTTTTTTCTCTCTTGCATTATGCTTTGATAAAAAAAAAATATTTCCTCTCTTTCAACAAAGCATTCCAGTCTGCCAGCTCTGGGATGAGACTGAAACCATCTCCCAACACTCTGTGTCCAATTCCCAACGTTTCCCTTAAAAAAAAATAAAATTATCAGTTCTAGTTCCTGAAGTTCAGGGCTCCCTGGAAAGCCAGGTGAGCATTCCCACACTTTGGCCACGGCTTCAAATCCAAACATTTGGTCACAGTGGCTCAAATGCAGATTTGATCATGGATACTCAAATGCCAGCATTCCTTTGTGAAGGTTTTTGGGTCCCTGCCCCAGCCAGGAATTTTGTTCCATGGAATTTTGTGAGGGTGGAGCTGGGGGGGTTTGGGATCTGCTGCAGGGAGCAGGGAGAGGAGGAGAGGGAATGGGCCAGGGAGGGCAGGGGGGACACAGCAGGAATTTCCACATGGAAAGGGTGGGCAGGGATTGGAAGTGCCCAGGTTTGGAGCCCCCAGCCCTGGAGTGCCCCAGGAATGAAACCACGACTCCCTTGGGGAGGAGATGCCCAGGAGGAGCCCAAATCTGAGCCTAAATCTGAACTCAAATCTGAACTCAAATCTGAGCCCAAATCAGAGCCCAAATCAGAGCCCAAATCTGAGCTCAAATCAGAGCCCAAATCTGAGTGCAAATCAGAGCCCAGATCTGAGCTCAAATCTATAACCAAATCTGAGCTCAAATCAGAGCCCAAATCTGAGCCTAAATCTGAGCCCAAACCTGATCCCAAGTCTGAGCTCAAATGTGAACCCAAATCTGAGCCCAGATCTGAGCTCAAATTTATAACCAAATCCGAGCTCAAATCTATAACCAAATCCGAGCTCAAGTCTGAGCCCAAATCTGAGCCCAAATCTGAGCCCAAATCCGAGCCCACCTCCCCAGCAGCATCACCCCCTCCCCTCACCCCAATCCACTCCTCCCCAGGAGCAGCACCCCCAAATTTGCCCCCCAAATTCACCCAACGAAGTTTTTCTGAGAACTAAAACTCGCTGCCAGAGCTGATTTATTCCTGAGAGCGACGCTCAGCGCCAGGATAAACACCTGAGAAATTCACAAACGGAGAGGGCACGGAAAACTCTGCTCTGTGCTCATCAGGAAGGGTGGAAAAATGTGCAGGAAGAATTTAAAAAGCAAATTTCAGTGAAATGTGTTTGGAAATGCAGTTCACACCTCGCAGGCGAAGCAGTCGGGGCTTCTTGTCGTTGTTTTGGGTTTTGTGGGTGGTTTTGATTTTTTCCTGACACGGTTTGAGTCGAAACAAAACTATTTCAAGGTAGAAATTGTTGTTTTAGCAGCCTCCCAGAAGGAGTGGGATCTGGGTCCTGCTCGTCAGCAGTGCTGAGCAGAGCTGCTGGAATGTCACAGGCAAGGGAAAAAAACTCAGAAAAACAACTTTTAGAGTTTTCTTTGGTATTTTCTTAAATAAAAACAGGAATTAGTCTTTACATCTGAGTTACTGAAGTGTCATCCAAGACAGAAGTGTCACACATCCAGTCCTGGGATGGGAACAGAGAGATCCCAATCCATGCAGAAATTAGGGGAAAAAAAACAAACAAAACAACAACCTCTAAAGTTTTCTTTGGTATTTTCTTAAATAAAAACAGGAAGTAAGCTTTACACCCAAGTTACTGAAGTGTCACCCAAGACAGAAGTGTCACACATCCAGTCCTGGGATGGGAACAGAGATCCCAATCTGTGCAGAAATTAGGGAGAGCACAAACCCTGGCTCTGTGCAAATCCATACAACCATTGCCCTGAAGGTTTTATCTGGAGCTGAATTTTGATTTGATTTGAATTTCCTGGCTGCTGGAGCTGTCCTAGGCAGAGGAGGGCCAGGGAGCCCCTGTGTGACAGCACAGCAGCTTTGGGTGCCATGCTCCACATCCAGGACCCACACCCTCCCTGCTGCTCTCCATCTCCAGAGGAAAAGCTGAATAAAAAATCGGAATAATTCCATTTAAAGCCACCAAGAAGAGCTGCGGTGGTTACAGGTGGGCTCAGGGAGGAAGAGGGGGGAGAAGCATCTCCAGGAACTCAGGTTTTAGTGCACCTCATTAATTCGGCCCGGATTGCAGATCCTCTTTGATTGTGATACTCTTTAATGGCAATTCCTAATTGTTGGCATTAAAAAATGTGCTGAGCTGAGCAGAGAGCCCAGGCCTGGCTCGGGCTTTCCTTCCCCTGCTCAGGAATGAGGCAGAGCTGGCTTTAATCACCTCTCTCCAGAAGCAGAGCTCAGTCCCAGGTGCCAGCAGAAAGGTTAGGGGTGTAAATCTTGCCAGAGAGGCAGCTCAGGAATTCTCAGGAATTCTCAGGAATTCTCAGGAATTCTCAGGTCCTGGGGTTGGGGGAATCCAGGGAGGAAGAGGAGCCGTGGAAGGGAGGAGGCTGGCACAGGTTGGCTGCTGGAATTCTGGGCTGAGCTCTGGAAACCCAGCCCAGCAGCTGGGGAGGAGCCCAGCTACAATCCCTGGGCAGGGGAGGGCAGGGTGGAACCAGTGGGCAGGGATTGTAAGTGCCCAGGGAGGGTCGGATCCCCATCCTGGAGTGTCCCAGGAATTCCTGGAGGTGACACTCAGTGTGGATGGAAATCCCTGTGGGAAGTGAGAAGGGAACTGGGAATTGGTGAATCCCAGCAGGATTTCCCTGGGAACTGGTTTGGAATTGGAATCTCTGTGTGAGTGTGGACAGCAGCGGGAATTTCCCCATGGAAAGGGATTGGCAGTGCCCAGGGAGGGTTGGATCCCAATACCTGGAGTGTCCCAGGAATTCCTGGAGGTGACACTCAGTGTGAGTGGAAATCCCTGTGGGAATTGTGAAGTGACATGGAAACACAGAATTGGTGAATCCCAGCAGGATTTCCCTGGGAATTGTTTGGAATTGGAATCTCTGTGTGAGTGTGGAGAGCAGCAGGAATTTCCCCATGGAAAGGGTGGGCAGGGATTGGAAGTTCCCAGGGTTGGATCCCCATGCCTGGAGCGTCCCAGGAATTCCTGGTGGATGGAAATCCCTGTGGGAATTGTGAATCAAGATGGGAACTGGGAATTGGTGAATCCCAGCAGGATTTCCCTGGGAATTGTTTGGAATTGGAATCTCTGTGTGAGTGTGGACAGCAGCAGGAATTTCCCCATGGAAGGGGTGGGCAGGGATTGGAACTGCCCAGGGTTGGATCCCCGTCCCTGGAGTGTCCCAGGAATTCCTGGAGGTGACACTCAGAGCTCTGGGGACAGGGTGGGGATTGGCTCAGAGAGCTTTTCCAAGCTCAGGGATGCTGGGATGGGGATTCCTGGGATCCCACAGCAGTGTGGGAAGGGCAGGGCCCTTCCCCAGGCAGGTCCAGCCCTGGTTGCAGCACCCAGGAGCTGCTCAGTCCAGGCTCCAGCCACGACATCACCCTGGGCTTGGGAAATTGGGAGTTATAAACCAGAGTGTGAACACCTCGGGTCTGAATTAATCTGCAAAGTTTGTTAGAAATGAAGGTCAGGACTTGAATTGGCAGCAATTAGAATCATTGATATTTTCATGGTATCAGCCTCCTGTCCCTGATTATCAACTTCCATGGTGCTGACACCTCAAAGTTTGGCCCCTCTGACCCTGCTTGGGTTCAGCTGTGGGTTCTGTAATGTTGAGAATATGTTCCTGCATTACTTTTTGCAAGCCAGAGAAAATTTGTTCGGGAAAACATCACGGAAAGAAAATATATATGCAGAAATATATATATTTTTACATATTTTAATTGATTATTGTAGCCAAGTAAAATACTGATTGGGATTCTGCCTTCTCCAACCTTTGCCTCCAACACTTAATGCAATTTATTAATGGTGTTCTGACCTGTGCAGGAGCTAACTGGGAGATCAACTTCCAGCACAAACTTCTGGGAATGAGCCTGCCAATATTCAGCTTTTATGGAAAGCAAGGCCAGAGGGCTGATCTGGCAGTGGGGGCCTGGAAGGAAGGACCATTCCCTGAGATCCCTCAAAACACAAAGCTGGGATGCTCAGGGGAGGAAAATCCAAGAAATTTTTGGTTAAAGACATCTTTTGATCCTTCTGCCAGCACAGAAAAAAATGATCTTTAATCATTACAGAGAAAAGTGTGCAGATGCAGGGCTCTGAGCAGCAGAACTCACAGAAATTCCAGAGCAGAGGCAGGGATGGGCAGAGATCACCCCAGGGATCCACAATTCCCTCCTGATTCCCCCAAATAACTGCAGAACCCCAAACAGCTCAGCTTGGATGGCACCTCTGGAGATCACCCAGTCCAACCCCCAGACTGGGCTGAGTCAGGACTGGGAAATGGACTGAAAACCTCTTCTTGTGTCTCACATAGAAAATTTACCACTGAAGGAGAAATCTTAACTTTGGGAACACTTTGGAGTGCTAAATTTCGCAATATCTATAGCTTTATAATTAAATTCCTTTTTTTTTTCTTTTTTGTTCCCTGACAAAAAAAAAAAGAAGAGAAAAATGAAAAATCCAGAGACATACTGCTTTATAAATTCAGTTCCATCAGCAGCACTGGTAATTTCTTCTTTTACCTTTGAATCCCAGACTTCTGTCCACACCACTTTTCCCAAAAATTCCCCAAATTTGAAACACACAGGAGGGAAAAAAACCAAACAGAGCCAGGGAGGAAGTGGGAATTTTCCATCCTCTGGATGCACAGAAATGATGGAAGGGTATAACCTTATTTTTTTCCTGGCTAATACACCTCAACTCTGACCTTCCTGAGAACCAGGACCTCCTGGGTAATATGGTAATTTAATGTGAGTGCTTATATGCTGATTTCTGTGGAGTGGGCTGGCTTGGTGAAATACGACGTGGTTTACTTTTAAATAGAGCTCAGCTGAGACCTCAAAGGGAACTGGAAACAGGCTTCCAATGGAGAGAGATAAATGCCTAATTTACTGTCCCACTTAATCCCGAGCTTTTTCCTTAAGTCATTATCTCCCATCCCTCATTATTGTGGCAGCAGAGCCGTGAGAGGCACGTGCAGCAAGAGCAGGATTGGAGCACTTGTGTTTACAGTGGCCACAATTTATCATTAAAACAGCTGCAGAGCTCAGCCACGCCGGGAAATATTAAAAAATAAATAGGATAAAGCCTGGAAGTGCCTGCTGCAGCTCAGAGGGGCTGGTACCTGGAGAATCCCACACACGGGGGAGGGATCCAGGGAATCTCCCAGAGCATCAGCCCTGCAGAAATGTGGGATGTGGAGAAGATGAGGAGCATCAGAAACTTCAACATCCTTTTATTCTGGTTGGATTTTTAATATTCCAAGATGGTGCCACCCCCCAGAGCTGCTCTGTGGAGATCCTGAGCCATTCCCACGAGGAGCTCCAGGAGCTGCTGCCCGGCCAGGCTGGAGCAGCTGGAGCCTCCAGAATTCCAGAATCCTTCAGGTTGGAATCATCGATTCCAGCTGTGCCCAATCCCACCCTGTCCCCTGAGTGTCACCTCCAGGAATTCCTGGGACACTCCAGGGATGGGGATCCAACCCTCCCTGGGCAGTTCCAACCCCTGAGCTCCCTTCCCATGGGGAAATTCCTGCTGGT
>VXBI01008825.1:30130-48507 GCA_013397375.1 Toxostoma redivivum | reverse complement strand
GAAAATTGCGAATACTGATGTCAACAAAGTATAGGTAAATTTCAAACTTTTTCCAGTAATTTTATTGCAAAGAAAACTTTTCTCTTGAGACAGTTTTTTCCTCTACAAAGTTCTTTCAGTAGAGCAGATTCACAGGATAGCAGGTATATGTTTATGGACAAATGACCCTTATGAGAAGGTCTTTGAAACCATGTTTCTACCCTAAGAAGGCTAAAAGTGAACAAATGAACTAGGAATTCCAATGGAAAGCAGTAATTGAGATGCAAGATGCACACGTCTCACATACATGGACTAGATTAACCCATTTGAAGATTTATTTTTCTTTGGTGAGAATATTGTCTTGCAGTGAACTTCTAATATTTTTGTTTCACAACTTGATATTTTGAAAGAGAAGTGAGTCACACTCTAGTCTCACTGAATCATATTATTGCCTGAGACCAATAAAACCCAAACTAAATCCTCTTACATTTTAATAGAATGAAATGTATTATTGAAAGTACAGCTGAAACGTGTACTACATAGTTTTCATTTTATGACAGGAATAACTGAAGGATGCTTGCTGGTGACAGTGTCCTTTGGTCAGTTATATCAAACATATTTCAAACACTTGAATGTGGAGATGCCTCACCAAAGGTAAAACCCACTTTTCATATCAGAATTTGTTGCTTAGGTAATTGCTTTAGACCTTAAATTATTTCTGAAAGTACTCATCACTATTTATTAAGTGATCATTAACAGCTACATGGGTGCATAAGATTTTTTCATGACAATAAACCTTATTATCAAAATCCCTTCAGGAATTAATGTCTTTGGCTGGATGGTCACTACAAATGGTGGTACAATTAAGTACATGTCAACTTAATTGCTGATATGCCTACACTCCCATCTACTATTTTCCTAGATACAATACACCTTAATGAGTCTCTCATTATTTGATTGCTTTTCCATTTTCTTGTACAAGTCTCCAGAAAGTTTGTTTCCTTACCCAGATAATACATATGAATTGTTATGATAGACACTTGCAGCAATAAGCATTTTAGCACTTACTGTCCTACATTTCCAAAATTATGTTTCAAACTTCAAGTGTGAGTGGAATGTAACAAATTTCTGCCCTGAAGAACAAAAAATATGAAATGCATCATTAAATTACAAACCATGAAATAATGATACAGCCACAGTTTTAATATTTGTCTGCTAACTGACTCCAGCTTAATTATCTACCCTCATTTTCTACACGTGGAAACAATTGTACCTCATTTCTTTTATGCCATTCAGATTAGAATAGGGAGTTTTTTCTGTATCTGTGGTAAGAAAACTGTCAAAAAATCCTGCAGTCTGTCCCCCAAGGACATGTCCACCCTCTGGAATATGCTATAGATTGTTCACATAAATCTAAAGAGAACAAAACAAACAGAAGATAATTTTTCCCTGATAGATTCTTCGGATGTATTTAACTGAAATTTAATCCAGATCTCATTAAGGATTAAATAAATTATAAAGAACAGGGGCAGCAGCCTCGATGTTGTATTGCAGATGAAACTTATTTTTTTAAATGCTGCCTTGTGCACTGTTTGGTACATTCAGCTGTAAAAATACATCCTCAGAATGTTTAAAATACACTTCACTAGGAAATACTGTATGTTTTGCATTAGTTTCTTGACATAATAGCAGCTCAGCTTTTCAGCAGAAGTGGACTATATACCCTCTTATGACAGCACTAAAAGGTTGTTCTGTCTTTTCCCCAGTAATTGCTGCATTCAACAGGGGGTCCAAAAATACAGAAATTATCTGAAGTGTTTTATATACTGGTATGCTTTAGTCATGCCAAGGACTGAATTTTTTATGGACTGGGTCAGTTTCAGAAGAGTCGAATATCGACCATAGAAAATTGAAAGTTTGTGTTATGATTTATATTGATGTATTATGATTTTTGTTTGTTTTGTTTTGTGGTATTTTTATAGGACTGGGGAAAGAGTGGAGAGAAGCCACTTAAGAGTGCTGGTGTTAAAAATAGAGGATAAAATAAATTGAAACAATTGAGAAGCTTGACAAAATGATCTCATATTGGGCCTCACTATGATAATTTGTGAGTGAAAAAATGCTAAAATTCATTTGTGAGTGAAATTCAGTCAGTACACACCAAAAAAGACCTCAGAGAAGTTAATGAAAGTGTATGTCCACAATCATGGATTTTATGACATATATATAAAATAACACAGGGAGAATTTAACAACAGGTTTTAAAAGTAAGCTCAGATTTAAGTGATGGCAGACCAAATGTATGAAAATATTGTTATATTCTAAAATGAATATTGTATTCCCCACTACTGAACAAAACACAGAAGAATAAAAAGGTGGCAGGTGTAATCATAAGTACTAAAGAACTTTTGAGTAAGGAGAGATTCTTTTATATAGTCTTCATGCAAAAATTCTCATTGAGGATTCTGCCATTGAAAAATATTAAATGAAAGGGTGATGTGAAAAAAATGTATTTAATTTCTGGTTAGAAAGGAAAGATAATAAGGGAATAATTATTGACTATAATTTTTTACGCAAGAAATGAAGGTGGTCAATAAAGATACGACACAATGTACCAGTACAGCACCAAACCAGAGGAAGGATCTTCACCATACTTCAGGTAATGAAAGTGTGGACTCTTTTCTTGTGTTCATGTAAGGATTAAAGAGATGTAGGTGTCATAGCAGTCATTAAATATGATATCCTAGATGAAACTGATGGTTTATATAGTCCTCACATTGATACTGCCTGACACAGTGTGCCACTCTATAGCTATCACATTTCCTGTATATTTTTACCTAAGCGTCTTTCATTTGCAACTGTGAAGGATAGGTTTGTCTCATAGAATGTAATTGAGAACTGCTGAGGATTCACCATTCATGTTCAATACCATTTGACCCTATACAGAACAAAGGAATCTGAACTAGGAAGATAAGAGAATTGGATTAAAGCCTTAGACAAAGCTGTCTGCTCATATAACCTAGAAAATGTGAGAGATGTGTTATTAATCTAAGCTAAATGAGGATTTTTTGGCTTTTACACTGGTAAGATTGCTGGGAAAAAATGCGTAGTTTCAGGTGTTTCAAACACCCTAAAAGAGACACCTCCTACTGTGTCCCAGTCATCTGCAAATAGAACTGAATAAGTGCTGCTTCACTGTGTTTTTGTGAGACTATACTCTTTTTAAGTTTCCTGAAGAGAGTTTAGGAGGGTCTAATAAAAAAAAAAAAAAAACAAACAAAACAAAACAAAAAAAAAAATTAAAAGCAAACAACTGAGTAGCAGTAAAAAAAATGAAAATTTTCTTTACAGATGGTGTCCTAAATCTGCTTTTCTTCTGCCTTAAATTACTTTCCATTTCTTCCTTACAGTAAAGAAAAAAAAAAGAAAAATTCTGTCCAAGACACATAGCACTCAGGACAAAAAAACAAAACACAACGGCTCTGCGGTGTGTAATATTTTTGCTTGCGGCTATTGTTCTATTTCCTGTTGACACTGCATTTTAAATGCTCTAACGATGCAATTGTTCTTGAAAACTGCAGAAAAACAGATACCATGAACAGCTAATTGGTGCCTGTGATGAAGCTAAGAAACACATTTTGAACTCTTCTGTTGTTGTTATAAAAGGAGTGAGAGGGATTTGTTGCTGTTAGGCCATATGAAATGCTCAGTAGCTGGCATGATTTCATTCCTGTTAACTTAATTAATGTCTGTAATATACCTGTCACTCATCAAGCATACTGCCTAGTTATTGCACTATAGATACCATTATGTATCATTCAATTTTGTATGCCTTGAGGACAACTCAGTTTAGGGATTTGCACAGTTTTCTGTCAAGTTTGCTCTCAGGTTCATTGCCATTCAAAATGTATCATAACAAAATACAACCCTGTTATCAAAGTCCTTTTCCTCTCTGCCAGTTCTGTATTTTCCTGGCTGCTTGGTTCCTTATGAAAATGGGTATATAATCACCTTCTGCAGCTGTGCAGCCTGTTAGATTCTTGCCACCTTTCCAAGGTTTCTTTGATAAATGTAATGAAAATAGTTCCATTTGCATTATCACTGGGGTACTATCATCCCAGTCATCTACTGTGCACTCAGATTTATACATAACCAAACCCTTTTCTCTTTCCCTTTCTCTTTTGGGTTTTACTAAAAATAATTGCATGTAGTCAGTTAATACTGAGCTCTTATTTCCAGCTAAGAGTCTGTAGAATCAAATATACTTCACACCCATTTGCCTCATGGTTTTACTATATTACATATAATTTCTTCAAAGTTTTGCCAATCTTTCCACTTGCCTACCTATACTTCTTCTCTGTTGTCCCTACCCCTCATTAGTTTCCAAGGCATAAAAGGGGGGGAAGATTTCCATTCCTATGAATTTCCTACTTCTGTATCTGTGTTTTCTGCTGTTACAGAGTTCAAAATCATGACCTTTTCTCTAGCTAAGTACTAGAATTTTGACACTTTAGTTTAGGAATTACAGGTATAACCCAGAAGTTTAAATTTCCTTTAGGAAACTACAAAGAGATGAAACTGTACAAATGTCAAACAGCTACCTTGTTCTAGCTTTTTATCATATAAAGCATGACTATATACGGATCATGTAATGACCTTATTCAATTTGGTTCCAGACAGATATAATTTTTTTTGGGTGTCAAATAAATTTTAAAAAAATATTTTAAAATTCTATTATATATTTTCATTTAAAAATGAATATTTTTTATATTACAAGTGATTTAATTAATGCTATACCTGCATAAGAATGCATAATATTCCTTTAAACATATATCTTAAATTACATTTTTAAAAAGTACAAACAGAAGGATTTAGTTTTAAAGTACTTTAAAAAATCTAACAGATTTTTTATGGTATATCTTGATGTCAAAATATCCACATAACACCAAATGATTCTATTTAGCGTCTTCAAAATTTCCCAAATGAGGTCAGAATTCTTTCTCCTGTAGCATTATGACTTTGTAGAATGTTCAGGAATGCACCCCAGGGAAGAAAGATGTTAGATACAATGTCTGCTGCTTTGATGGTTGCCCTGACCTATCAAGAAAAAAGTAGTCTTCCACATCTTTATTTTATGACTTTTTTATGGACTTAATAAAGAACAAGTATTCTGTCCTGGGGAGATATTTAATGGCCTATTTCACTTCAAGAGATATACCTGATGCCTCCTTGGAATGAAGAAGATTCAGAGAGATAAAAGACAAAAAATAGCATTAAATGGAACCTGGAGTTATTCTTGGGAACAATGGAAAGGTTTCTTGACAACTTTTTTGAAGGTAAGTGATAGAAAGGGCTGTATATGTGAAAGACACACTCAGGGAGGGAAATTAGGGTGACATTCCTCGATTTTGAGGCTGCCTAAAGAGGTCAATAACATTGTTTTATCACTCAAGAATGGCTGCTTGCCTAGTTTAAAAAAATGTGCTTTCAAATACCTTCTGATCTTTCAAGTGGAGTGTTACACAAGGGTCTGTCTTTTCCTCAGAGGCTTTATGCAAATTTTTCACATTTCGACAAGTGCAAACACAGGAAAACTGTGTGTGAAAAAGCCCAACTCTAAATATGTCATGTTAAACCAAAATTACAGATTCTAGCTGTTCAACTTTTCTATCATAGGGACAATTTTTAAGGAATCATGATTTGTGGATTTCAGGTAGGAAAAATTATTTGTACTTTCAAAAGCAATCAAAATTAAATTTCCTATATGGAATAACCGTTGAAAAAAAAAAAGAAAATAAAAAGGAGAAGAGAAGAGAAGAGAAGAGAAGAGAAGAGAAGAGAAGAGAAGAGAAGAGAAGAGAAGAGAAGAGAAAAGAAAAGAAAAGAAAAGAAAAGAAAAGAACAAAAAAAATCCCCAGAACAAAAAAAAAAAAGAAGCACCCCTCCCCCCCAAAAAAGCCAAACAAACTGGAATAGATTAGTATTAGGAAAGTATTAGGAAAGAAAATATCAAAATTGAGTTAAATTGTCCCTGTCATTACTTCATTATTTCCATTTAATTCTGAGTTTTAATTTAGGATGTTTATGTCTTAATTAATAGGTTTATTTTCAGATGAGAGTTCATAATACTAGAAACAGAATTTATTCCTAACAGTAGATTTTTCCCTTTTAATATTGCCATCTATTACAGGAAAGAGAAATTCTTAATATAATAGAATTACCCTAGCCTCAGATAAATATATATAACTGCTTGCATACATACACACTTCTAAGATTATATAAGGAAGTATATATGTACATAAATACAAATAATTCCCAAAAATAAAATACTGATAGCTGCAGAAAAAAAAAAGAAAAAATCTCTCATAAATACCTAGAATTGTTAGCAGCCTTTAAACAGTCACAATTCACACTTAAAATATACCTGACTAAATATTCTGATGCTAAGTTTGCCAACAGCACAAATACTGAGTAACCTTCAATCTCAATAGCTACCTTTTAATCTACAGAAGATACACAAACTTCTCATTTTTGATGCAGGCAAGAGGTCTAGGGCAGCACAGGAACATCATTCCAACTGTTACAATTATCTTTAGTATTAAAGTCTCATTTAGTCCACTAGAACCTTACAAGAGTGCCACAGAGGCAAACACTCAATGTCATATACCATTATCTCATTGAACATCATATATATTTTCATCCTTATGTTCAGAAATATATTTCATTTTATTGCTACCAAGTTTCTAGACTATCCTGCACAGAAAATTGAAATTTCATATCACCTGTAAAGACACAACAGCCAAACATGTCATTGAAAACAGGTATTTATTTTGCAAGGAGATTAAAATAGTGAAACATGCAACACATAGCAGTATAAAATTTATCATTGTTTGCCTTCTACTTTTATGATATTTAAATATGAAATTTAAAATATTAATTGTTGACGTTAATTTCAAAGATCATCTTGTTTCCACCTCACTGCCACTGGCCGGGACATCTCCTGCTACAACAGGTTGCTCAGAGCTCTATCCAGCCAGTGGTCCTGTGTGCAGTACTTCCACAGGGAGGGATGGGGCATCCACAGCCTCTCTAGGCGACCACTTCCATTGCCTAACCATCCTCACAGAAAAGAACTTGTTCCTAGAATCTGCTATAAACCTACCTTCTTTCAGTTTGAATCCATTCCTGCCCTGTCCTCTCAGTACATGCCCTTGTAAAAAGTCCCCGACCTCTCCTACTGATAGATTCCCTTCAGGTACAGAACTCTGCAATTAGGTCACCCTGAAGCCTTCTCTTTTCCATGATTAACAATCTCAATTCTCTCAGCCCTTTATCCTAGGAGAGGTGCTTCATCTTTCTAACCATTTTGGTGGCCCTCTTCTGAACTTGTTCCAACATAAACAAGTATTATTTATGTTTGTGACCCCAGAGCTGGATGTAGACCTGCAGGTGAGGTCTCACAGAGCAGAGCAAAGGGGCAGAATCCCCTCCCTCCCCTTCTGTCCATGCTGCTTTGGATGCACCCCAGCACCTGTTTGTCTTTCTGGGCTGGGAGTGCCCATGGCTGGGTCATGTCCAGCCTCTCACCTACCAGCACCCCCAAGTCCTTCTCAGAAGGGCTGCTCTGATCTGTTCATCCCCAGCCTGTGCTGGTACCAGGAGATTGCCATGACCCAGGTGCAGCACCTTGCACCTGGGCTTGTTCAATCTCATGAGATTCTTATTGGCCCACTTCTCAACTTTGTAATGAATACATGTCTTTAACAAATATATTAAATAATATTGGTACCAATATGGACCCTGAGATATAACACTTTTCAGTCCATAAGAACTGTAAGGTGTTGACCACCTTTCTATGGATGTGACTTCCAAGCACTTATCCATCTAACAGTTCACTTGTCAAATCCATCTCTGTCCAGTTTAGAGAGAAGGATGCTGCAGGGGGGACTGTGTCAAAGGCTTTACTGAAGTCCAGATAAATGACAATATAATGTGCCTGAAAAATATAATTGATATCACACTTGCTATTCAAAAATTATGTGTTCAGAAAATGACCGTCTCAGTCCTATTTCTTCTAAAACAAAACAAAAGAGTCCCACTGCTATGTCTTCTAAAAAATAAAAGGTGTGGTACAGAAAAATAGAACAATCAAATCCTATGACCAATCTCAGAACAGAAGTTGTTCTGTGGATCACAGAGTTTGGTTGCTCTAAACTGCATTGATGTGTTGTGGTAGCCACATCAAGTATTGAATTGAGACTGGGTGGAAAATTTAAAGGGAGAACACTGAGGAAAAATACCTTTAAAACTAAATACCTTCCTTAAGTGAAAACCTCTATGCAAGGTAGAGTCTGAAAAGTAAGTACAAACATTTGGTGTTCATTTCTATTATACTTAAGTACCCCTTCTTCCTCATTCCAAACTGTTGTGATGTCTTCCCATTCATTAGCCAGGATCTACAAAAGGCCTTCTACAAGAATGGTGAACATTGTGTAAGCTGTGAGGATCTAGTTTTGCCAAGCAAAAAATTGTCTGATATACAGGAGTTAGAGAATATTATATTTAAATTGAGTTTATATTTCTGCTGTAGAACTGCAAACAATGTCACAGAACTGAACATACAAATTAACTACACCACATTTCCTTATATTTCCTAGTTACTAAGTTCTATTAACTGCATTATGCCTAGGCTACCAAATGACTGAAACTATGCTCATGACTAGTTTCTTGCATGCTTTAATGTTTGGAAATTTTAACAAAACGAAACTTTAAAAATACTTCTTGGATATAAAGCTGTGCATGCTCAAACTAATGCAAACCCAAATGTATAATAATTAATGACATAATAAATTCTTATACCTTTTATTTACTACAGTAGCCAGGTATCAATTTCATTTTCCCATATCCCTTTCCAGGATGAGAAGGAGAATTGAAGGTACAAGAGGCAAAGATCATGGTTTGAGATAAAACCATCTTACTGGAAATGCCAATGAGATAAGAAAATAAACTGTAACAGCAATGATGCTAATGACAGAGGGTACAAAAAAATAAATAATTCACACAGAAACTCCTCAACAACAGACAATACCAGACAGCTCCCTTAGCCTGAATTTACTCAGCCACTGGAAGAGAGTTCCTGTTCATGCCCCCAGGAATGAGGTGGTATAGGATTGCCTCAGTGTCCTAGCCATGCTCCATCCTGGCTATTGGATAAATTAACCCTGTCTTGCCTAGAAGCAGGACAACATCCTAAGTAGAATTTTTTTTGTTTTCTCTCAATGTTAATAAGTCTCACAAAGTTTCATGTGCTGTTTTTCACTCTAATCATTGTGATAACATTTTACTGAAAAAGAAAATATAAAGAAAAAAGAATGTGTTTTAGGCCACATTTTTACTTTTGTTTCCTGGTGTGCTTTTGTGTAAAAATAAATTGATTTCAATATACATGTGCACATGGTCTTTAAAAATGGGGTGAATTCCCTTTACAGCATCCTTCAAGTAGTCAGCTTGTCTAAATTAAAAACTTACACAGAAATCTGCACCATCTCAGAATAAATATGACTTAGAACTGATCACAAAAATTCATGGACTAGTTTTCTGTCAAAATTCATCACTTTTACAGGAGTGTAATTATTTTTTCTTAAGTAAAATGATCCTAAATAAGCCATTGATGTTCATATTTTTTACTTGGTTAAAAACCTTTTAAATATATGATAAAATATTTTGCCTATTATTAAATGGATAATATATTAAAATATAAAAATGTAACAGTTAATCAGTGATGGAAGACTTCATGAATACTAAGCAGAAAAAAATATTTCTATCCATTATGTTCTGGATCAGAAACATGCTGGTGCTCAATTTGTATTCAGCCCACTCTAATATGTTGGGTTATTTTCATAGTATTCTCATTATTCAAACATTGTTGATTCAATAGCAAAACAATTGTGAACAAAGACCTTGTTTCACAAAAGGCCAGGTATTATTCTGAAATTTCAGAATTGCTTTGAATATAATAGTGGATTGCACAATTCACTAACTACAGCAAGCAAAAATAGGACAGAAAATTGCACCAAATAGAGAATTCAGAGGATCATTTTGAAAAAGAAGAAAAGACCTTAAAATCATCTTTTGAAGAATGCCTTCTAAAACCATAATAATTTAAAACAATACAAAACAAAAGCAAAGAGAATAACATAAATTTCTAATCCTATTTCCATGTCAGTGCAATAGTTATATTTAAGTGTAAGTAAAATCCATTATTAAAACATGAACAGACTCATGGTATCTAAATTTCATATGCATAGGTGTTATATAAATGTCTCTGAAAAAATGTCCATTAAAACCTACAGATAAACACTGTCCAGTCTTTCCCCTTGTTGTCACAGACAACACAGGTCAATAACGACAAATGTCAAAATATCCATTCAAAAAGTTTTAAAATGTGTCACTTAATATATATCAGAATTCATGGGTAGCACAAAAGACCTGGTCTCTAAGTTTGACTACCAGTCTGCTTTCAAAGCTACAAGAGTAAAGCAAAAAGTCATTAAGAGTACTTCAGTTCTTTGAAGAGATTAAATCAAAGCAATATAAGGAATTAATAACAAAAAAAAAATAGAAATATACTGTCACAGGGATTTTTTTTCTACTATAAATATTGAGATAGTTGGATTTGGATTTTGTTTTACAGAAAAGTATACAACTGTAAGTATTTTGTTCCAGCAATGATTCTATTTGTGGACAAGAAAAGACAATGCTAGATACATATTCTCCAGCATAACTGGTCACATTTTTTTTTACTCTATAATCAGTACCAGCTTTTTACCTGCTCTGATGTATTAGAATTACACTGTTGGAGCTTGCTTTAGACTTCTCTCCATCATGAAAAGAAAACAATTGTGAAAGCTTTGACACAAGGTCTTATATGTTTTTCTTCCTTTTTCTTAAATAATTATTTATTAATGTATTTACACTTTCCATGCATAGTCTCAGAGATTTCAGAGGATTGAGAAAGTGACTCATTTTTAGATATGTTTCAATCTATCCTATGAATTTCATTATGATTATTTTACTGCAAAGGACAAAGACATCCACTAATACATATGGCACTTGAGTCTTTAATGAAGCCTTTCATTATGTATTTTTCTTCCAAAAAGTTAGCATTTCATTGCAAAGAATTAAACTGCTTCTACTAATAAACAAAAGTTTCTTACTGAGTCCAGGAAGATGACACCTGTCATCTTGATTGGTCTGGTGGAGTTAGATTAACCCTTATTATAAATATTTTCTGATGAGTAATTCCATCAATTTTGTGTGAACATTTCATGAACACTGAATTTGGAATTTTTACACTTGCATACGAATGCCTTGCACTATTTAATCACACAACATAGCATCATGTAATTCGCATGGCTAATCAAAACCTTACCAATATTCATGGCCAACTAAATTACTTTTAAAAACTTTTATTGTCTTCTCCTGTACAATGCAATAGGCAAGATGACTCATCACATATGTGATCCAAAGATAATTTATCAACACATTCTGAATAAATAATTTTAAAATAAGTTTGCACAACCTATGTGAGCATTCTGCTGTGGACTTAAATACCTTGTACTATATTAAATGTCTTGTGAAATAAATTTACATGAAGTGATTATGTCTTGTCCTATTCATTCCAGACTATTTCACTTTTGCTGTGATCATCTGAATACCACTGAAGGTAAGAAACTATATGAGTTAGCAGCTGGTATACACAGTTCTTTGTTAACAAACATCCAAAATCAAATTTCCAACAGGCTTTTTGTCCTCTAGTTACGTATAACTCTCTCATTCTGAAACAAACAAACAAAAAGCCCTAATTACAGTTTGTCTAGCTCATGTAAAGTACTAAAATTGGGAAAAATTCAATCTGCCTACTCAAATGATAGTTTTTTCTTTTAAGCTAATGTACAAGCCAGTGTGGGGCTTCTTTCCAGCAAACCTAGAAATCTTTTATTTTTGATATTTTATCTTTTCATTTTGATAGTTTACCGAACCACTTCATTTGCTGCGATTAACTTCACCTTTCTGGTTCTCATATGCTGTAAAGTATTGACTACAGACTAAATAACAAGGGATTCAACATGCACAGTGCATGTGTATAGACTACCAATACCACGGAACTGGTAGATTTTTTGTAATGTTTTTGTATATTTCTACAATACCACCTAAGTTCAAACGTAACTATAGTCTCAGTTAAAAAAATGTGTAATTAATATACCTATTTCTTGCTATAAATTAGTAGTAATAAGTTATAAAAGGAAACAAAAGGCATATCAAGAGTAGTTGGGTGTTGGCAATTGTATTATCATCTTAACTATGGCTTTTACCAGAATTTAAATGGAAAATATTATATAAGTTAATGTACAGTTTGCAGACGCTACTAAAATATGTGCCTTTGACCCTGAAATAGACAAAACTTACAATCATATAAAATGACTAATCAAGATTTTACACACTCCAAAGGAGGATATTAAACTAGGCATACTTTTATATAGATTGCACAGAGCTCTAAAAAAGTGTCCGAAATTATTATCTCTCATAACCTGAGAAGATGTTGGAAATGAAAAATTATCTGTTTGTCTGCTTTAATAACCAAGTTACTTTTAGAATCTTGGAACAGTTTGGGTTGAAGAAGACCTTAAAAATCATCTTGTTACAACCCCCCTCCACCATGGACAGGGATGCCATTCACTAGAGCAGGTTGCTGAAAGCTCCATCTAGCCTGGCCTTAAACATTTTCAAGAAGTGGGGAGTGACAATTTCTCTGGGCAACTTGTTCCAGTGCCTCACCACCGTTACAGTAAGAAATTTCTTCTTAATATCTTATCTAAATGTATCAGCTTTCAGTTTCAAGTCATTAACTCTTGTCCTATCATTACACTTCTTTCAAAATAAGTCCCTCTTCAGCCTTCTTGCAGACTTGTTCTAGGTTCAAAAGTTGCAATAATATCTTCAGAGAAACTTCTCTTTCCCAGACAAAACAATCCAATTCTCTCAGTCTTTTCACACAGCAGACATGCTTCAGCCCTTGGATCATCTTTGCGGCCATCCTCTGTCCCTCTAACAGGTCAACACCTTTCTTTTACTGGAGGCTCCAGAGCTAGACTTAGTACTCCGGGTGGGGTGTCATGAAAGCAGAGCAGAAGAGTAGAATCACTTCCCTCATCCTGCTGACCATGCTGCTTTTGATGCTGCCCAGGATGAATTTGGCATTTCTGGTGGCAAGTGCACATTGCCGGGTCATTTTGAGTTTCTTATAAACCAACAGAAGTGTTTTTCTCCCCAGGGCTGCTCTTGATACATCTCAGCCCTACCTGCATTTTAGTTTCAGGTTGCCCCTGATCCAGGTGAAGGACTTAGCACTTGACCCTGCTGCACATCCTGAAGTTCACACAGGCCCACTTCTCACACCTGTCAAGGTCCCTCTGCATGGTGTCCCGGTCTTCCAACATGCTGACCACGCCACACAGCTTTGAGTCATCTGCAAACTTATTGCAGGTGAACCCAATCCCAACATCCATGCCAACAACAAAAGACATTACATTTTGTTACAAAAGGAAAAACTATCTGGTGTCAAAGATATCTCCAAACCCTCTGATTTATAGTTTAAAATACCTGGGATGTTGTATTGGATTCAGTTTTGTAGAATAATTAAACATTTTTAACTGAAATTGACCATACATCTTATTTGCATAAATGGTGCTGTGAAGCAATTTCAGTGTACACGAGTGACAGGCGCACTGTTATTTCACCAAAAACCTGTGTGTGCTTTTAACACAGGGATAAGGCTTATAATGTTAGTACTGTTATCACACCCCAGACTGTGATACAGATGAGATTAGTTCAGTTGAGGGTAGCTCTGCAAATTGTACAAAGCTAAATGTGTAATATAATTGTGATGTGCTAATAGCAGGTCAGAGAATGGGTATCAAAATAGAAGTCCTGATTCCTTTCTCCAAATTCCTC
Organism: Toxostoma redivivum; assembly: GCA_013397375.1. Lineage (NCBI taxonomy): Eukaryota > Metazoa > Chordata > Aves > Passeriformes > Mimidae > Toxostoma > Toxostoma redivivum. The sequence continues at coordinate 34,516 of VXBI01008825.1, read as the reverse complement.
TCCCCCTCCCATCTTTAAAATATTTAAAAACAGACAGAAATATTACAACTTCTTTCTTAGAGTTAAGCTCTCAATTTGGCCACAGAATAGTCTTTCCCTTCATTTTGTCCCAGCTGAGTGCTCAAAGAATCAATGCAAAGTCTCTGGCATTCCCCTGCCATCCTAAGGGCTAAACGCTAAAGTAAGGGCTGAATCCAACATAAAACAGAATTTCACATCTCTCACTCAGTAAGTATATAATTCTTGGTTAATTTTTTAATATGCTACTTGGAACAACTGAATATAGTTTCAAATACCACAAGTTTTCAGCCTACCAGAGCCTTTAGTAGAAATATATACAATTCAGATTAGTTAATTGGAATTCAGTTGTTCCTTGTTCCGTTGCAAAATATTTATTTTCTTACAGACTTTTCGTGTGATCATGTAGAAGTTTGTTCCATTGGTCCTGGAACAAATAAGAATCACACTAGAAACTTTCCTCTCAATATTTTGAAAAAAAGCTGTAGAAACTATAAAAGAACAGGTTTGATTACCATACCTACTTATACAGTATCCCTGAGACATTTTATCCATCCAGATTCTTAGCCATCTTTGTATACCTACTTAAACTTCTCTTTCAAAACAGCTTTAATTTACACTTTCCAACACAAATCCTCATTATAATACCCTTAGGTTTAGATATCTCAGAGAATAATAGATGTTCTCTATACACACTTATAGACATCTCTATAAATGCTTTTATTTGTGTTCATGGGATTAGAAAGCCCATTAAAAACTTGGTGAATAAATAGCCTTGCAGTCATAATGATGGACTATTATTTTTTTTCAAAACCAAATGGCTGAGTGATGAAAAAAACAAAGGTTTTTTTAGGAAAACAAGATCTGCAGTACAGTTCTCATAAATCTAGACCATCAGCACTGAAATAATAATGTAATTTCTACTCATCTTAATCTTGCTAAAATCTTGAATTATGTTTACTAGGCTTAAAAAAAATCAAACTCAGCCTTTGAAATTATTACTACAACAAGGATAGTAACAGAAGAAACATAGTTCATTAGTGTAAGAACAGATGGAAGATGGTTGTGGCATAGTAGGCTTGCGGAAATGTGCTGCAGATAAATTCACTACCACAGTACGTAACCCCTTTTATTTTAATCATTGTGAAAAAATCTGCATGATCAATGTAACAAAAAAACTTTTGTATAAACTATGAATATTGGGTTTTACCTAATTAGAAAGCACTTTCTCTAAGGAACAAATTAAATGTTCACATTACAACAACATAGAGAATCCATTGATCCTTGTTGACTGGGAGCATTCTGGTAGTCCTCAATCCAGATAGAATCCACCTGTAAAGTTCTTATTTTTCCTTCCTTTCCTTTCCTTGCTAAAACAATAAAGTAATTTTTTCATCTGCCTTAACAAACAGACAGGTATGTTGTCTACACTATTTAGGAAATGCAGTAGAGAGATAAATAATTTTCCAAATTAATAGATAATTTTATTTGGTGAATGCTTCATGGTATCACTCATCAAAAAATTTAAACTCTGTTCCTGCATTTCGCATCTTTTTTGTTTCTCAGTTAATTTTGTTCATGGCCATGATATTCTGTTGTGGTGGTTCAAAGAATGTAATATATGAGCTGTTTCAGAAGGGTAATATAGAATCAAAGTTTTTCTTTCAATTCGGAGTGGCTTATATGAATAATCTAGCAGTGTGTTTCATCTTCCTAGCATTTTATCCTTACAACCCAGACATACACACAATTAAAATATAAAAACTCCAATTCAACAACATAATGCTTGTTTATTTGTTCAAACTATTCACATGAGATACATAAGAACATTTTCTGAGAGGAAAATACATTTAGTGAGAGCAAATCGTAAGCAAAATGGATGATCAAGAATTACTCAGCAGATCTACCCAAACCTTTTGTTATAGTAGATCACAGTCTGAATGCTTCACTACTCCAAAATATCAAATTACTTTTGGACAGCACTTCACTAGCAAATGGTCTCTATTTGAAAAACAGGCAATGGCAGGCAATTCAATGTCATTCTGGACTAAAAAAAAAAATTAAAAAATTATGTACCTTTTTTTCTTTAAGAAATGAAGTATGGTTGAATAATAGGAGGATAGGAGGATATGGAATGCCTAGCTTATTGGAATAGCCAGAAGGAACCGATTTTATTTAAAGATAAAAGATCAAGTAAAGACAAGATAAAATACTAGGTACTTCTTTGTCCTTCAAACACCAAAAGTAGCTCATAGTAATCTATTTCAAGATTAAATAAGAAAACATTGTTTACATTTCCAAGAAATTATAATTTTGCATTAGAACTAAAATTTTATTTCCAAAAGACTGAAATCTGAACAGACTTTCAAAAGACAGTTTCGAAAAACAGGTAATCAATAAATCTCTGAATTAGAATCCTACCACAGGAAGGTACATCTCAAAAATATGGATTCTGAGTTTCTTTGTCAGAATCAATATCCTTTCATGGTAATTACATAGAGCTTCAGTGTTCTTTTCATTTATCCTCCAATAAGTCATTATGTTGTAGGAGAAAAATCTGCTTCTCTGTGTTGTTTTTCCTATTTGTTTTTTGTTTGTTTGTTTTTATTGTTTGGATATTTTTTTCCCTGATAGTTCTCCAGCAATTGGAAAGCAATGCAGAACTCTGTGGTGGGATTATGTATGTATTTAGTGTAATTTACATACAAATTCTGAATGAACAATTTAAAAAGTTTTTGTTTTACAAGGAGAAAGTACTTTAGTTCTATAGAGTTATTTAAGAACAGTTTGTGTGCAAGATATCCTAGTATTTCCTCCTACTTTGAAAATATTTCTCTGAAATATTTTCCCTTCCCATAATTGCAGCTAGAGTGACTAGAATCCCATTTAAAAATTCATTAAGGCTAATTGGAATATCAAGCACTTTGTCTATCCTAAGAAAAGTCAAGTGCTATAGTTCTGAAAATAGAAGTGGATTCCAAATAATTATAAGCATCAGAATTCGCAATTTTATTTTGGAAGTGAGAATCTCTAGAAATCCATTCTATCCAGAACAGTTAAGAGGCATTGAAAGCTACTAGTCCAGCCTGAAAGAATTTATTTTAAATTAAATTCCTTATATTATGTGCTACTTTTGAGACAGAACAGGAAAAATGGTTTGTAGGTATTATATACATGAATATATTAATAACCATGAATATTTTCTTATATTCTGGATGCCATAAAATCTGTTAGTAAACTATGAACATATCATATCCAAATTTTACAGCATAGTATGCAATATTGCAATACGGTGGGCCACAACATAATACCCATTTGTAGGCTAAAGTAAAAATAAAACTTCTAATTCATTTCTAGGTGGAGGAATGCAAAATTCCAATTTATGAACTAACATCTTCTTCTTGCAATTGTAACCTTATTCAGCAATAATACTACCAGAAATCTGCACAGAAATTAACCATTAACAATGTTTGCAAAGAAATTATTTCTTCTTTATCTGACAACAAAAATTTTACTCTATTGCTTATACTAGAGTAAATGTAAAAACAAAATAAAAATATGGAGCTTTAAATTCTCACTTTCTCATATGGACCATTAAATCACAGAGTGGTTAAAAAGATTAGAAATTGTATGAGTTGATAGGCTTGCTTCCTAACATATGTTGTTGTGTCATAAAGAATAAAGGCTTGATATATCTGAATTTCAGTCAGACTGCTCTTATTTTCAACTCTTTTTCAAGGCACTCTTTTTCAAGATTGTCAAGCAATGTAAGCAGCCTAGCCTCAGAGGTTTGTTCATGGAGGAGATAATAAAATCCATAACAAATTTCTCTCATGAAGAGATGGTCTGACACATAGCATAAACAAGTCAGAGTTTCACCAAATAACATGATGCATGGAACATATTTATGGAAGTGATGTAGCTAAAATGTAGAGTTAATCGTTGCTATTAAACCTAAACTGATGGTATTTAGAGTAGTTTGAAAGTTGTATTTAGCAGGTAAACCTCATATGAAGAAAACCAGTGGCACTTGTTTGTCAGAGCTAATGATAAGTAGTCATTGCTGAAAAGAAAGATTCTGTGGAAATTAGAAAAGTTTTTTAAAAATCTAGCCAAAATGAAAAAATTAGAGTTTTCAGTTAGAATTAAGCTTTTGATAATGCAAGAATTTATTATGAATAAATTATTTTATTTTATGAAAATGTATTTTACTGAAATGTATTGAAGAAATTTGTTTGGTCCAGTCAAACCCATTGGAATACTTCCATAATTAAGAAAATAATATTTTAGCAGGATTTGATAAATATCAAAATGCTGGAAAGCTGCCATTAAGTTGGAATTAATGCAACATTTCCCCTTTCTTTGGTA
>VXBI01008825.1:9666-30050 GCA_013397375.1 Toxostoma redivivum | reverse complement strand
AACTTAGCAACAGTAGAATTTACATGCACCTCGCAGTTTGCTTCAGGAAAAAATTGAACAGGTAATGTCTTGCTGTACACTTTAAATGGATTCGATTTTATAATAAAAAAGGACTACATCACAAAATAAACTAAGAGCTAGCTACATAATTTATAAAATAGCTTTTTATCCCTTGAATCTTTACATTTGTGGGGGAATTTTGTTGCAACCACTACTAAAGGGAATGATTGTCACCAGCTTGGTTTGGATCAAGCTTCTGTCAAATAAATTCTTTAATATTTTGCTTTTGTATGTCCACATTTTTCTGAGTATCAGATTGATTTTTTCATTAAGTGTATTTTCAACAGTGCTGACTGCTCAGTAGTCATTGATATACTGTTTATGATCCCTTGGCTGAGAAGCCCACATTTTATCTAGCAGATAAAGAATTCTTCTTACTTGCTTCTTCAAAGCTAGTGATTGTAGATCATCATTTCAGATGGGATAATAAGAAAGAAAAAACAAGCAAACCACAAAACCCCCACTCAAACAAAACTCCCACTCAGTATGCATGGTTTTTTTTTTCCTCATTGACAATAGTTGAAACAGACCACGAGAGCTGGGGTTCATATTGTCTACTAATTGTTGGTATAATTACATTCAAATATAATATTGTGTTTTGTTACATACGTGAGATATCAATAGTTTTTATGTATCCTTCACTGCTTCTTAAAAAATTGATAGCCTCACTTTTTAAGCTCAGCCTGCTGAAAAAATATATTTTAAAACTGAAAAGTTTTTTTCTTTTGCCTTTACTCTGGTTCTTGTGACATGAATAGAAGCTTACTCAGTAAATATTGATAGACCTAGGTCACTATTACCTGAAGTAGTTTAAGATTGTGACATAAGATAAAGTTCTTACTAATAAGAACTGTTTTATTCCTCTTATTCCTAAAGCTAAACTAAATAGATTTAATTCTGCACTATATTTATGTCAGGTTGGTACACTTAAACTTAAATTTTAGACTCAGCTAAGTGTACACCAGTATATATTTCTAAACTCCTTAAGGAACTTGCCATACAAATGATATAAAATATAGATTATACAAGAAATGGATATTAACATTTGTTTAATTGTCACTTCAACAGGAAATGTCATTTTCTATTCAACAGGAAGAAAAGACTTGCTGGGAAATTTTCTGTAATTACAAGACTAAAGCAAAACCAACTTATCCTTGAGGTTATCTCTTAACTACTTTAAGAGTTACTACACTTGCACCATGTTCTCTTCTAATGTATGCTTTAGTTTGACACTATTCTCTAATCTCACTGCTTCAGGATCACAAAAATAAAGAAGCTGGGCTACTCTTAATAATGTGTTTTTCACCCTTCACAATTCAATCCCAAAGAGAAAATGTCAAGATTTCAAGTCTTAAGGGCACTAAAGATGATTCTCTTAATCCTAGTGTAGTAAAATCTGGCACGATCCTTAGTGCCCTTCCCTGAAAATGTTTACCACACGAACAGCAGACAATATACAAATTTCTGTAACAAAAGTTCCACTTAAAAGCGCAATATCCCAGACTTTTCTCACAAGAGGTTGTACTTGTCTAGATAATGCCTTCACAACAACTTCAAACAGATTGCATCTACAATAACTCTACTTCTCTGTAAATATATTCCCCTAGGAACAATATCGTTAACAAAACCAAAGCAAATAATCAGAAAAAAAAGTGGACAAGGAAATGCAGTTACAGAAATTCAGTCTTGCTTTTCTATTACCTTCTCTGAGATACACACACATATGTAACAGAAAATATTACTCCAATATTCTACAGAAATTATATTCAGACATCTCAAAAGGTTAGGACAACTTGTTGAGCACACATAAGATTTTATCATCTGTGTTTAACTCAAAGAACACTTGAACACTATGACATTTATAATAGTGCATTTTTTGAGCAACTCCAGTCATTCTAAGAAAATGAAGAAGTTCTGTATAATTGTGCATAATCACTGAAAGATAGTCCAAATTCCTAGGGTATTTAAAGACTTTTTGGGAAAATATACAGTCTATGGCTAATTACTGAGTTTGTTTTCCTATAGCTAAAAGTTTCTGTAGGACCTAAATCATGAATAATGCACAATGAGTGCAATAGGGGTGATCTCATAAAACTGACTCTTTCCCCCACATTTAGTCATATGCCTGTGATTTCAAAATCTATTTTTCAAATTCAGATACAAATACCATAAGCATTTCTGGCAGCCAATCACTTTTGAGGCAAGAGAAAGCAATTTGAAAAGAGTAGGTGATTCCTCTTGAATGTCTTGAATACTAGTTACTACGACAGAATTTCCTACAAGGTAGAAATGGGCCAGCTAATGTTCCATTTCAACAGTTTCCTGCTAAAATTAAGAAGGTGTGTTTAACAGAAGCCCATCTGAGATCCCATAATGAAGACGGGAAAATAAATTTTCCTAATTTCATAACAATAAAATAAATATTAATTCTTCTCATGTCCTTTCCTAAAGTGCACTATAGAAATTTAAGTAAAATATACTTTAGAAATATTTGGTGATGTATACTTTAAGAGTACAACTTTTACATCTTTGCTATTTACTTACTTGCCAGACATGAAAGAGAAATGTACATTTGTAGGCCCAGGGCACAACAATTAAAACATCTTAAAAATTGTAACCAAATAAGTATTTAATGAGTCTTCTTCTTCAGCACTGAGAATAAATGCTTTTTTCTGTTGGTCTTACAAGGACAAATAGAAAGAAATTTTAGCAGCAATTCTTATGTTTCTTCATATTTGTGACACTTATGCTGAATTCTTCACTCTACTGAGGATACATTGAAAATTTTCTAGAGCTAAGTTCACTACATTTTAAATTGTGTAATCTAAAACTATGTCTTTTCTTAAAGACTATTTTTCACATATCTTAAATAAACAAAATAAACAATGAAAAATATAATTGGTACTTAAATTTTTTTACTGCATTTGGATTATTGGATGCATTAATTAAAAGTAACATGAGTTTATATATAATGTGTTGCCGTAAGACTTCAGATCATAGCTTAGAATTGATTTTTGACTGGTTTTACTGTCTTTAGTTTTACACTTTGCTATGTCCAAAAAGTTAAGTAAGAATAATCAACAGCAACAAGCAATAATAGCACTAGAATAATTATGTCTTAATATTTCTTCATCAAGAAAGCCAAAATGAGTATTACCTTAGACTAGGATGTGAGAGAGACAATTTGTTAAACAGAACTGAATATTATTCTTGTTCCTCTGATGGCATGAAGCGTTATCACATTTTCCTCTATGCTACCCTGAAGGCTCTTTCTATTCAATTCATACTAAAAACAAAAGCAGAAAGATCTGTACAAAGGAAACTGAAATTAAGGCTTAATTTATGAGTCCTAGCAAAAGAAGAAATCTGTCCTCATTAAATAGACTATAGTCTATATAAACACAAAGAATAATTGAATTTACCATAAAATGAGATGATATTAAAAACTTTACATAAAGACTTCTATCTGATGCTTTTAATCTCCTGTAGATGAGTTCTAACACACACTCTAGCAGTTACCTATCCGCAAACAGGGCACCCGTTGAGATGAATACCTGAAACAGTGTTCAATCTTTGTATCCTGGAAACCTCTGGATACAGCACTGCACCCTGTAAAGCTCAAAAAGTAACTGAGGTGCAAGTCCACTAAAACTTTTGGAGACAAGGATCTAATATTTCTTTATGACCTGGCTGATGACAGTATTTGTAGAAACTGCATAAAAAGAAAGCTGTCTGTTCAGCACAGACTGTTTTAAGTCTGAACTAATATTTAGGTTCATCCCTAGCTTAAATGGCAAAATATTTTTATTTTATCCTCCATCCTTTTATTGTTGGTTTGTTTGTCTGTTTCTTTTAATAGTTTAAAATTTGCATGTGTACAGTATGTGTTTGGAACATATTTTCAGAATAATTTCTCTTCCTTCATCTTAGTCATGTGGCAAACTAGATGTCTCTTACTATCAGGACATATGCATATTTCAGCTGGGTAACAGGGATGAGGAATAGAGGTGACAGATTTACTCTGAGTTGTAATTTCAAAGAATTCTAAAGTATACCATTTGGACATATGAGGAAATAAACTGGGTTTATATCAAATACATAAAAATTCTGAATTTAACATTAAATTGTAGTTCAGTCAGATTTATCATAGTTACATTAAACATGGAAAATTTGTAGGTAGATTCTATATCAATGGTTTGCCAAAATTGTATCATTGGGCCACTCCAGCATACATGAAATAAATTTGAAATCTGACAAATGAAGTATCATTTTATGAAGAGATTAGTCTGATAAATATAAGTGGCTGACAGAAGACATTTCAGTGGTTTCTGATTTGATGCATATTCAAGTCTTCATTTTCTTTTACCAATGTGTGTTAAAAACCCACATTGTTTTCCTTACTGAACATGGGGGTGGGGGACTGGTGTTCTGAAATGACAACATTCATATCAGCATGCTCTACAAGAGTAAAAGCTTTTGGTTTATTATGGTTAGTGGAAGTTTTATGTCTAATATCTTTCTCCACATTCACTCAAAAAATACAGAAAATACACAGCAATGCATCACTGTCCTATGTACTCAGTCAATAGAGCTATAAACCATTCCATAATTAGGGACAAATATTGACCAGTTAAATTTCTTAAACTTCTGAGGAAGGATTTTCATTTTTATCTGATTTGATGACAATCACCATTTGTCAGAGACATGGCTAGTGGAATTAAATGCACACTCAAAACTTTATGGACAACATCACACTGAGTGGTGTAGTTGAATTCTAGAGGAAAAGGAAGCCATCAAGAGGGAACTTGAAAGACTTGAGAAGAGGGCCTGTTCAAACTTCCTAAAATTCTATTATGAAAAATTTAAGATCCTGCACCTGAGTCAGGGTAATCCCAAACATGGATACAAGGCTAGGCCATGAGTGGATTGACAGAAGGCCTGCAAAAATTTACAGGTATTGGTGGATTAGAAAACTGAATATGACCAGAAATGTGCACTTCAGCATAGAAAGGCAACCATATCCTGAGCTGTATCAATGTGAGCAGGAGGTCTAGAGAGATGATTCTCTCCCTCTAGTCTGCTCCCATGTTACCCCACCTCCAGTACTCCATCTGGCTCCAGGACCCCCACATAAGAAAGACTTGGAGCTACTCAAATGGGTCCTGAGAAGGGCCACCCAGATGATCAGAGGTCCTTCTCCTGTAAGGACTGGCTGAGAGGTTTGGGATTGTTTAGCAAGAAGAAAGAATGACTGTGGAGACCATTAGGAAAGACAGGGAGGCTTTCTTTATCAGGGAGTGGAGTGATGAGGGGGAATGACTTTAAACAGAAAGATGGTAGATTCGATCTTGGGAAAAGTTTTTTTCACTATAAGAGTGGTGAGACACTGGAACAGGCAGCCCAGAGAACTGGATGCCTCACTCCAGGAAGTGTTCAAGATCATGTTGGATGGAGTTTTGAGCAACCTGGTCTAGTGGAAGGTGTCCCTATCTCTAATAGGTGTTCGAAACTGAATGATCTTTATAAGGTCCCTTCAATTTTCGAAGAGAGATTTTTATATCATCCCGGAAAGGATTGCATTACTCATTGGAGAAAATCTAAATTTGTTAGTATGTTACACTTCCTGAAAACCATATGACAATGCACATAGAACTGCAAAGTCAATAAGTGGAAGAGACTCTTTAATAAATTGCTTTTGTCCTTCAGAGAAAATATTATATATGTATATATATAGTATTTTATATATTTGTAGTATCTGTCTTAATAATTGAAATAAATTGACACTATATATTATATTTCAGTGTAATTCAATACATCAAACAAAGTAGACTTGGCTTAAACTGTATGTCTCTAGAGTGCCTAAAGGGGACAGTTACAACTTGTCTGCCAAACCAATTTATGCTATGCTCAAATACTAAAAAATTTCAAATGACAGCATATGCTTACAAATTCCAAATTAAAACACTGTATGCATTACTTCTAAAGAAATTTATCAAGCAAATGACTGTGACTGACTGCATTTTCTTGTCCTTTTTTGTTTCCTTGATTATCCTCTTATTAAATTTTCTGCAGATGTGCTTTGCACCAAAAGGGTGAACAGTAATTACAGTAAAGCTTTCTATAAACAAAATTTCATAAACTGTCAGAGAAATAATTTTGATGTTATAAGCAGATTCATAGCATTTCAAATAGATTTAGACCATCTTACTAATATATCTAGAGGAAAAAAATACTGGGTTTGGAAATCAAACACAAATTTAGCATACTTTCAATGAAACTGTATATTGTGATTAGTGTTATGAATTTGCACTTGGAGTAGGTGCAAAGTTCATGCCTACTAAGGTTGTGGGTATTCACAAAAATAGCCAAGAATGTTTTCCTCACCCCTGATTGTTCCATCTATAACTGTATAAATCTAACCCCTTCCTAATAGCTTTCTCTCCTACCAATAAGTATTTTGGAGTGAAACTGTATATTTTTTCCCAAACAGTGAGAGAGAGGTCAGGCACTGTTCTCTTGTTCACTGCCAGTATGTACTTCAACAGAGGCTGTACAAGACATGGCAGGGAAAAGTCATTGGTTCATAAATCATTGTTGAGCACTGGGAAGAGATGCCAAGTTTTTTTCCATGAAAATTTAATGCCATATTGCTATAGCAACAGAAGGTCAGGTGATAAACATAAACAGGAACTGTATTGTGTTACTGTTTGTGAATATATGTAGCATGTGACTGTGTAACTTCTGAATAGATATATGGGCATAGCTCACTATCATCTCAAGAATAGGCTTTGCAACTCAACCCTCACCTCCTGTGGCATCTTACTGCAACATTTGAACACTTGAACTGCATGTTTTCAGTTGGTTTTCTTCTTCTCTGATTCTGAAACTGTCTGGTGTGCTGAGAATTTCCCAGCCTCCTAAATGGTTTCAAGAAATCCCAAGCTTACACAGTTTCTCAGTGCTTTTTACCCCTTCATTCTCACCCTTCCCTCTAGAGTTCCTAAACTACTAAAGAGCCAACTCAAGACAACTCCAAATAAACCAGATGTAATTGACAGATGCCTATCCAGACTAAAATTAGAGTATTTCTTGAATTACATTTGGGGAATGTCAGGTAGGAAAAATCACTGCCCTGGGCTCAATACAAGGGGACATGTGATAGTCTATCTTATTTGGCGTTTTCCCTCTTTCCAGCACATGTCCTGAGCCAGAACTTTCCTATCTCTGAGTAGAGAAATCTGGATGTTCCCCAAGGCTGACCTGGTAATTACAGTCATTCAATAAACATCAAGTGCATTCAAGCATTCAAATTCTGCTTGATGGTCCCTATTAGGCATAAATCCCAGAGATACGCTGTGATAATTTTGTTACAAAATTGTTACTGCGAAACATATTGCATACAACAAACTGGATCCTCTTAAAAGGTCATCTACTTTGGCAAAACTTAAGTTTATCTTCCAAACCATATGTGATTGTTTTCTCTAAAATACCTGTTGACATGAAAAACACAAATTCTATTACCTTGGATAAATGTCTGTCAACAGTTTGAGACTTTGTGTTTATTTCACATCAGAAAAAAATCCACAAGAAAATCTGAAACCAGACAAAAACAAATAAAAATACCACCTACAAACCAAAGCGCTTATAAAGATTTCTATCAATACTTTAAAAAATCTATTTGTGAAACACAATCGGTCCTAAATATTGATATGAAAGTTTGTCACATAATGAACACATCCTTTGAAAAATCATGAACTGAAGAAAAGAAAGCTTATGCTGAATATTTCTACTAACATTTCAGATACTGAATTATAAGGTAAGGCTGAGAAATCTATGTACCTGTTCACAGCTGTTTAGGAAGACTTGCTTAAAGCACTTACATCCTCTTGGAAACTGTAATACAAAATGTTTTTCATTGGATAGGGAATTTAGCTATTTCTCTGTGCAGATCCAAAATTAATTTTTTCCTAGTAGAGAAGTCAAGCTACCTAAGACTGCATGTTCTGCTAATAGCATGGATTCTCATTAACTTCGGTGGAAATTTGAACTAGGTAAAAAAGGCCGAATGTACAGAGTTGATGTTGACAAACTTATGTTGCTGTACATAATTAAAATCCCTGAACACATTTATCTTTTAAGCAATGTCCTACATCTTTTGCAAAGTAAAATACCATCTTATTTCTAAAACCAGTATTTCATTAAAATATTTTCGGCTAAACTCAAGTTCCTCATAATTCTACAAAAATTACATAATAATACTACTAATTCTACTATAAAACTACACTGTATTTGCCCTTTTTTTCCCTATAACTGGAATGAAAATTTAAAAATGGATCAGTAGCTAATAAACTGTTACTGTATTTACTTTTTTCAAATACAGAAATTAATTTAATGATGAATATGATATGGATGCCAATAGTCTGACATTAAGGCAGAATTAAAAATTGATGAAGATTAATTTAAATGATATTTCCTACCATTCCCTCATGAATATATGAAATAAGACAAAATAAGAATGATTTAGATGGAGAAGGCAAAGAAGTACAATAGTCTGACAAAAATCAACATTCTCAGAGGGTTGAAAAAATATTCAAAAAAAGTTTGACTAATTATATTTTTTAGCCACTGGATCATTTAAATTATCCAGAACAGCCACATGCAGATCATTAAAACTATTTCAGTAAAACCAACATTTTAATAGTTTCAATATTCTCTGTGGCATTAAAGCCACTTTTGAAAAATCATGTATGACAAAATATCAGAAGCATTTTGTTTGATTCAATGTAGAATAGTACGTATATCAAATTATATCAAATGTAAGTGGCATGGTTAGAGCAGTTTTCACCAAAAAGGACAAATAAAAAGAGAAAGTTTAGAAACCAAGTATTCCTACTTTTTACTACAATAGTTATAAAAAAATAAAAGGGTTGGTAAACAGTTACACATGACCTGAATGCTTACTGTGTTTTGAGTTAATACAGACAATAAAGGGTAATGTAAAAGATAAAAGCCCCAGTACTCATAAAAGCTGTAGCCCTAATTGTCAAAAATTATAACTTTTTGAGTTCAGAAACTTTGAAATCACCAATAGAATAATATATATCACCTTTATTTCTAATTCTACAATTAAATTTAAACTGCATTTGATTATTCACAGATCCCCAAAACAAATATTAATCAAATATTAATCAGTCTATTCCATATCTCTTTTTTAACATTTTAATTACAGGACACGAGGCTAAAATAGGAATATTTCTTCTTGTTGAGAATCAGGTCAGACTGGCTCATTTCTACTTTCTTGACAAATATTTCAGTTAACACTGTGTGCTAAGTTATGATGAATTTGAAATCCGGCAAATCAAAATTCATGTACATCAGAGACTCTAGCAGATATTCTGTGAGGATGTTGGCATAGTCAAAATCTCAGTTTTAATATGCAACTTGAGGAAAACATAGTTTTCTAAAACTTACAGACCTGTATTAGGAAATGAATTCTGGGCAGTGATACACAAGTTTATCTTTTAGTCTTTAAATGCTGCTCATCTAGTCTGATTTCCTCCATGCATCAGGGTAAGCCAGGCTAAGTGGCTCAGACTCTCTCTAGTCAAATAGTGAGTAGATATTCTTACATCTCCAGCAATGATGCAGATTCCACAGCCTCTCTAAGTACCCATTCCTATATTTATCCACTACATACCTATTGTAGTTTAGGAGTGGTACTCCCCAGTTCAGTGCCCCACCAAGACTCTCCCAAATCATGCTGCCTGTCTCTTGCTGTCCTTCTCCATCCCCTTCCTGCTGCAATGGGATGGAGTTAAGAATTTGAGCCACATAAGGCAAAGGTCATGGGCTGAGATAAGAACAATTTACTGAAAACAGCAACAAGATAAGAAACAGAACAATAAAAGTAACTATACAAATACCAAAAGTATACAAAAGAGAGAATTATTCATGTGCAAAAAAGCACACTGCGAACCCCAGGTGACAATGCACAATGGCATCCTCCATCCTGCCGTACTCTTCTCAGCCAGAAGCCCTGACATTTTTCTTGGAAGCCAGACAGTCGCCTTATATCTGCTCAAGGTAATAGGTAAATTGATGTAGAATATCCTCCTGGCCATGCCCACATGGCCCCTGTCTCTGTCTCCCTTTGCAGTCTCTCCTGCAAAAAATTGACCTTGTCATGACCAGAACCAGGATGTTATCCACCCCCGATTCTACACTATCTATGTCATGCCCAGATCCTACACCTTCCAACTATATACATATATACAAATGTATACAAATATATATATACACTAATATATACATATATGCACACAAAACTTTATCTATCTATACCTACATACCTACCTACATACCTACCTACCTACCAGCACAGATATAAGTTCCATAGTCATTAGNCTCAGTGGTTGTCTCCACCATTGTAAGCAGGTAATGCTTGCCGTGGCATGTTTGTGTGAGTGTGATGTAATCATTCTGCCAGGTCTCCCCGTATTTATTTTTCAAATGTTGTCATCCATACACAGGGGTTTTAGCCTCTTGGCCTGCTTAATTGTAGTTCATATTTCACAGGTATGGATAACCTGGCAGGTAGTGGCCATGGTTAAGTCCACCCCTCAACCACAAGCCTGTCTGTATGCTGCATCTCTTCCCTGATGACCTGAGGCATCATGGACCCACCAAGGCAGAAATAATTCACCTTAGTGTTGTCAATCCAGATTTAACTGAAACACTATGATCTTGGCAGCTTGATGTACCTGTCCATTTTGCAATTCTCTTCAGCATCCCAGCTTTGATATGTGTGAGCCTACATGATATCCTTTTGCAGCTAACTTATCCACCAGGGCAGTGACATCTCGCCACAATTCAGCAGCCCAGATGGGTTTACCTCTGTGATGACAATTGTTCCTTTTCCATTGGTCTAGTGAGCTCCACAGAGTATTTTCTACCATCCGTAAGAGGTAGAATGCTGGCCATTTCTCTTGTTGGGTGATATCTATATCCAGTAGGACAGCTTTGAGCTCTGCAACCTGACTTGATCCACCTTGTCCCTCAATAACTCCTGTGACTTGTTACATAGAGCAGTTTTCCATTTTCAGTGTATCTCTACAATACAAAGGGACTACCATAAAGATAACATATTGCTTCTCATTTTCTGGTAACTGATTATATGGTGGGCCCTTCTTAGCATATGTCACCTTCTCCTCCAGTGACAATGACAATGCAAAATGTCCACCTTCAGGCCAGTCTGTGATGACTTACAAGATCCCTGGCTGATTAGGGATTCCTATTCAAACTCTCTGTGTGATCAGCATGATCTACTTATTCCAAGTAGCTATCCGTGGACTTTCCCTTTGAACATCCAGCCCAGAACTGGCAGTTGGGGTGCCAGAAGAAGCTGTGCTTCAGTGCCAAACATTTCTGAAGCAGCTCCAACCCCCAAAGACTGAAAAAGTCTCTCTTTTTCAGTTGGGGTGTACCAGGCCTTGGATCCTTTATACCTCCTCCTCCAGAACCCCAGGGATCATCCTTGAGTCTTCCCAGGTACTTTTTGCCATAGCCCCAGGAAGACTATTCTCCCCAGTTTTTCAGATCATGTCCTATCCTGAGTGGCCCAAGAGCTTACTGCATGAACAATCCCCCATTTAATTTGCTCAAAAGCTTGCTGTTGTCCAGGACTTCACATGAAACTGCTGTGTCACATGGTAGAGAGGGCTCACAGTCTGACTGTAATCTGGAACAGGCATCCTCCAAAATCCCACAATGCCCAGGAAAGCCTGAGTTTCCTTCTTGATGATTGATAGGGGCATAGCTGCTCTTTTGTAGACCACATTCATTGGAGTCTGACAATGTCCATCTTGCTATTCTACTCTTATAAAACTGAATTTCTTTGGCAGGAAACCAGCCTTCAAGAGGATTTGGATCATCTTCTCCCCTTTCTCAAAAACTTCCCCTGCAATGTTGCCCTAGTGATATGACACGATGATGTCATCAATGTACTCCAAGAGCTCTAGAGCCTCACCCTGTTCCAGTGTGTTTCCACTCCTGAGGCAATCAGTTCCAGATGTACTGGACACCCCTCCAGGTGAAAGCAAACTGTGGCCTACATTCTGCTGCCAGAGGAATGGAGAAAAATGCATTAGCACTGTTGATGGTGGCACTACATTTCTTCCTTAGAGTCTAGAGTGTGCTGAAGTTCCAGCATGTTTAGCACAGCGGCATTCAATGCTGTGACTTCATTTAGGTCACAACAGTTTCCTGCCAGTCTTCATCTCCACTGTACTTAAGTACTAGCCTTATAGGATTATTAAAGTGTGAGTGAGAATTGCTTACTACTCCCTGGCTCTCCAGTTCATGAATAATCTCATGGATGGTGATCACAGAGACCTGGCTGGTGTGGTACTGTTGGTGGTGCACTGCAGTGGTAGTGATAGGTACCTGTTGTTCTTTGACTCTCATCAGCCCCACAGCAGGAGAGTCCTCTGAGAAAACAGGCAAGGTATTCAGATGTCTAAATTCCTCTGTCTCTAGAGCAGCTATCCCAAAAGCCCAATTATGCCCTTTTAGGGCCTGTGAAATACCCTCTCCTGAGGTAATCTGTGCCAAGGACACATGGGACCTCTGGGCCAGTCACAGTGGGGTTTTTTTGCCATTCATTCCCAGTCAGGCTCACTTCAGATGCTGGTATAGTCAGCTATTGGGATCTCCCCATCACTCAGAAATACACATGGATTCTGCCCCTATATATCTTGATGGCTTCAGGGTACATTGTGTGCTGGTATCAACTAAAGTCTTGTATTCCTGTGAGTCTGATGTGTCAGGCCATCAGATCCATCAGATCCACACTGTCCAATAGATCCGACCGTCTTTTTCCTCCACCAGCTGAAGGCAGGGGCCCTCTCTTTCTGGTCACAGTACTCATTCCTCACTTCTTGTATGTAGGAACTGGAGATCCCTTCAAGAGAATTAGAAGTAATATTAGCCTTCCTATTATATCTGAGGATGTTCACTGCAAACTGGAGTGGTATCTACCCTTGAAGAATTTCCTGTGGTAGTTCTTCTTCTCAAGTCACAACCCATACTGCAATGGCAGAGGTGGGTTTTCCATCCCACTTTCTTATGTCCCCTCTATAGTCATGCAGGTAAAAACAGAGGTTACTTTGTGGTATGTATCCTCTCTCTCAAACAGTGGAGGCACTTACTTGCAAAAAAGAGGCTCTTGTCCATCATAACGGGGCACAGAACCTTTTGTCTCTTACTTGCTCAAGTCTTTCAAATTTATCCACAGTTTTGGACAGTCTTCCCACAGCCAAGGCTTCTTGCACTGTGGAGGCCAAAACTGAAACTCCAGAACTCCAGACAGAATCTCACACATTCTCAATAGAAGCCAGGGTCCATTCCCTGATATTCCTGGCTGAACCGTAGCTGAAGTAGCCCAGGAGGTGCTGGACTAATTTACCACAAGGGTTGCAGTGCTGGCTCCTGTTTAGTAGGTGTTAACTATTGTACCCAGAATTTCCTGTCAACCTGCATTCCAGCTGACGAACTCCAAATCTGTACTTGTGGAGGGTATTTATAACCACAGGTGCATGGCTTGGCATTTGCCTTTGCTGAGCTTTTCCACATTCCTTTAAACGGTTATTCAATCCTGCCTTCCAGCATATTTAATCACATCCTCCAAATTAATTTTGAGATCATAACTGATGTGGACGACAAACTTTCTTAGTCTGCACTATTTTTTATAATTTCGGATGTTAACAAACACTGAACAATACTTATGGTCCTCTATCCACTCTATACCACAACAATTTGACTATAAGAGACTATGCCAAAAATCATGCATGTAAATGACATCCAGTTCTCACACTTTTAACAAACAAACTAGTGATCTCATCCAGAAGACAATGGATTCAGATAGGTATAATTTGTTCTTGGTAAATTCCTACCAGCTTCTTCCACTTGTTCTTGATGTCTTTGAAATGTTTTCCCCATAGTCTCCTTGAGGCCTCATGTGAGGTTGAATGACTTGTAGTTCCATGGATTTCCTTCTTATTTCTAAAGATGGCTATTCTATTAACCTTCTTCCAATTATCAAGAATAGCCACCAATCAGCTTATATACCAAAACAGATGAGTATTAAAACATCAGTGTAATTAGAAAATCTATGTTCCTGACAGTCTAATCTATACAAACATTTGGTCATAATTGTACTCAGGACAAGTTTTGACAGCTTATTCTATCTAGGAAAACATTTCTGAAATGTTATGTTTGAATTTTCCTCTGCTTCAGATAGCACTTTTATCACTCTAAAGCAAAATGCACAGGCAAATATCTTCAATCAAATCACGCTGTTAAATAGTGGTTTAATGAATAATATGATCTCATTGGATGAATACTTGGAATTTGCACATTATACCTCAGCAGCTCTAAAAATGGCAATAGCATGGGGCAACTCAGAACCAGATTTTTGAAAGAAGGGTTATTTTATTAAAACAAATAAAATATCTACCTTAAAAATCGTTCCAAATACTCATCTATGCATTACTTTATTTGTATGTCAAGCAATTCAGAAACTTGAATTTCTCAACTGCTTACTTTACATTTCCATTATAAAAATAATCCAAAGGAAAACCAAAGTGCACAATTGACTTAGATCTTTCACTGAGAAAACAGAGAGTACACTAATTCTATCAAATAGGAAGTAACAGACTGAAATTTTGCTCCTCAAAAACTATGCCTTCATATCATTATTTTTTTCCTTCATTTGGACTTGAAGTTATGGCAGATTTTCATTGTTGGATTTGAGATCTGTTACTCAGCAAGTGAAAAGCTCCTTCTTTTTATGTTTCAGTTCTTGAGTTTAGCAACTACCCCCATCTTTGAAGATCTTTACTGAGTGAATGTACTATGCTATCCTTAATGAAGTTTCCCATATAGTGCTTTTTTGTGTTTAGACCAGATGAATGGTTGTTTTCCCTTGTGGTGTATTTTCTGTTGAGTCTTGACTCTTCTGTTTACTTTCTTCTTTTCCTCTTGCTGAAATTGTTCAACAGATGCCAATTTTCTTAGAAGTATCAGTTGGACTTTTCAAAAGGTTTTGCTATCATCACATTACAATACATTATAGCACACTATGCCCAAGTAGTATAATTATTTTTATAGTTTCAAATATACCAGAAAACTGTGGAATAGAAAGTTGTCTGAAGAAGTTCCTCAGTGAGTCAAGAATATTTCTTTTCATGTTCAGCATACACTCTCATCTAATGAAGAATATATATTGCTGAAATTAAACTCCTAGGACAATAAATTCATTAACAATAGAAGCTTAATTAAAAAGTTTTAACAACTTCTAGCATGAAACATTTAGCTAACATACTACTTTAAGAGGAAATTCATTTCCCCTCTTATTCATGGGCTTTCATACCAACTGCAGTTTGTTTTGTGTAAAATGGAAGATAGAGATCAAATAAATACATTGGTGAAGGAACTGAAAACTTTCTGTTATTGTGCTAAAAATTAGTAGTCATTAAAGAGCACAAGTTTAATTTAAAACAGTCTGGAAAACAGCTATAAAATATCTACAGAAGAGAAAAATTAAAGAGATAAGTATGTCTTCTTTTTATCTTTTCTTTCTGGCTAACAAAGTCTCTTTCTATGTTGTGCCTAATTTATACCATTTAGAGAATATATATTAGAAAATCTTAAACTTTTAAAATTTAAGATGTTAAAATTTAGCATCTGCCTCATTTCTTTAAATAGCCAAATACTTCCATCTTCCTACCTCACACAATACCATGATCCCAAACACACTTCCCCAGTTAGAAGTGACACCTTACAACTGGATATATTTTTCCTTAAAAACTTTTTTGTTACCCTTATTACGTAATTATGCAGATCTATTGACTTTCTGCATATGATGCAAAGTTTTCAGTTTAAAAACTATGCTGAGGAAAAATAAAATGCCTAGAGAGTGGTGGGAAATTGGAATTTTCCTTCTGCTATTATTGTACTTGACTTACACTGGTTATTTTTAATAGCCTATTTTTTAATTCTTATTTGAACAGGTGGTTAAGTATATGAAAATAAATTCTCAAAATAATTACAATGCAGCTATCACGTATGCTTATAACTTTAACATATATTCAATGAACACAACGATATTTCAAGTCACTGGAAAATTTGCAATTAATATCTGAAGAGAATTTTTGTAATTATGAACACGTGTAAACTTAAAGTGGAAAAGGTATTTCAAACTGTTTTTCAGGGAGGAGTCAATAACATAGACAAGGTCTCATTAAATTTCTCCACATATGGATATAATTTTACTACAATTGTTTTTGGTAGATGAAAGAATAAACAAACATCATGAAGTTCAACAAAGAAACATACAAAGTCTGTCATCTGGGTAGGAGCAGCTCTAGGAACCAATATATTCTAAGGCTCATGCAGCTGGAAAGTAACTTTACAGAACAAAAAGCAGCAATAGGCCCTTGCCACAAAAAAGGCAAATGGGATACTGTGTTGCATTACACAAAGTTGGGGAGCAGCAGATCAGGGGAGGTGATCCCCCTGATTTGCAAGTAAGTAGGGGAGGTGATCCTTCTTCTCTAGTCAGCACTTGGTGAGGCCACATCTGAAGTCTGTGTCCAATTCTGAGCTTCACAGCACAAGAGATAAAAAGTACTGGTGCAAGTCCAACAGTGGGTCACTATGATGATGCAGAGACTGGAACATCTATGAGGAAGGGCTGAGAAAGCTAGGACCCTTCAGCTTGGAGAACAGAAAGTTCAGATAGTGATCTTGTGAGAACCTGAAGGGAAGGTGTAAATAAAACAAAGCCAGGCTGTTTTCAGTGGTGCCCAGTGACCTGACAAGTGCCAATGGACACACTCTGAAACATAGGAGGGTTCATCTGAACACCAGAAAATACTTTATAAATGTGACACAGCATCAGCACAGGCTTCTCAGAAATTTTCTGTAGTCTCCATCCTTTAACATACTCAAAACCCACCTGGAGATGAATCCTGGGTAATAGCCTCTAGGTGACTACTTAAGCAGGGGGATTGGACCTGAAGATCTCAGAGGTTCATTTCAGCCTCGGCTGTTCTGTGGTTATGTGATTTTACAAAATAGAAAAAAGTCTCTTCTACTTTTTTTCTGATTTGAATAGTTTTCACATGTTCATATTCTCTGGACAGAGATTTACGATGACTTCAGTAAAGACTGCAATACATATTTGATAATTCTGTTCCTGTTTTATGGTGAAACAGTGTTGCTAGGGGTGAAGGCAAAGGTATTATCCCAATAATGCCAAAGCTCCTGGAGCCCTATGCTAACAGTTTCTGAATCACACTCAGGCTTCTTGCCAACCGAAATTCTCAAATCCATAGATGTTTATATATGAGAGAAGGGGTAGGGGAGGAACAGACAGAGACACAGAGAGAAGCAAAGAATGAGACAGAGAAAGACATGAAAAGAGACATGGAGACAGACACAGAGACAGACAGACAGAAAAGGATTAGATGTTATTGTTAACATATGACAGTAAATAGAGTATATTAGACTATAAGGAATTACATTTGGGCTATTTCTTGAAAGTGGATATGGTGTTATGAGTTATGATCAAGGCTGTTCAAACAATAATATACTTGGTAGGAAGATTTTTTAACATATTTATGTCTACATCAATAAATAAGCTTTTTATTCAACACTCATTATTATTATTTTCAACATTTTTCCTTAGAACTTAAAATAATTTTCTATCAGAAAAAGTATTTAGACACCTAAATTCATTCAACACCCAGAGACCACTCATCTGTCAATGATGTTTTTCGAAGAAAAAAGAACAAGAAAAGATGCTCTAGTACTGTTTGAAGTGGAGGTCCCCTTTTGTAAATGTTGTTGACAGTTTACTATATCATGAGCTACCTAAAATGATTAACTGCGTTCAGAAACAAAACATGAATTAAACACTCAACGTTTCAAGTGTATACAATGACAATTAGTTTTACAGAAAGACAAAGATATTCCAACTTGGCCTTTTCTTCAATGTAGAAATGGTGGGTTTGGCATAACAACTTGATATGAAAACTATGATTAAGTCTTTTAGGATATTCAGTAGCTATGTCACTACAGTATGAGTATTTTTATAACTGACAGTCTTATACAAATCTTTTAGCAAATGCACCCAAATCCATTACTAAAATATTAACATTACTCAAATCAGTAAGAATAAGATTTTATTTGCACTTATTTTAGAATACTAGTTATGACTACTATTTTTTTCATGACCTTAAACAGGAATTTACCCCATTCTGCCTTCAATGCTGCTGAGTTTTATTTGATAATTAAAAGCTCTGTGAATTCTTTATTGTTCTGGAATAATATAAATTCTATTATTTTAATAACTCATCTTTCTAATCCTGGCAAAATATAATTTGTTAGTTGTTCCTTTTGTGCAGTCCTGTTAATGTTTCTCGTAAATAAAAAGAATCAAATGCTTATATCACTTCAAACGATTGCAGCTACATCTATGCTTGGTATCAAAACATGAACTAAAGCTCAGTAAGAAAAAAAGAAAAAGAACAGTGGCTGATAGAATAAAGGAGGTGTTTTATAAGCTAGATTTTAAAGATATCATTTTTGTATAGTTGCTGTCAATCTTAACATTAAAAGAATGTATCCTTTGAATTAAAAGGAACAGCTGCACTCATTCATTAGGAAAATACAGTAAGAATACAAAATCATGTCCCTAGAAGAATCACAAAAAATAACAGCTATAAATGCAGCTTGCTTTAATTGAATCCTAATTATAAGAGCACTTTTCACTCTGCTACTTGAATATTCAGAGCTACTATTAATTTGCTGGGAGTGGTTTTCATTTTTCACATATCTTCAGGATTCAATTAAACTATTCTAGATATATTTTTAGAGTTTTAAAACATTTACACTCTGAATATATAATTTTACTTATTCATGGAGTTGAAAAAAGGAGAAAAGGAGAGATGATTAAGTAATAGGGTTGTTTTTGACTCAAATTATGGAACCAAGTAGAACACAGTGCATTATCTATTTTATACAGCTTTCATGATACAATTTGTAAGAAGTCCATAATAACAGTATGCTGGCAAGCTTGCATGTCTTCTACCAACTAATGAGATAGTAATACAAACTCAGGTTCAGAAAAAGGTATTATATAATTAGTAGTAATATCTTCAGAACTTGTTTTAGTCATTGAATAATTAACACAATTTACTACATACATCTGCAAACTCAGTTCTACTACAGGTCAAATACAAATCGTTAATATAAAAAGCTGGTTTAGGAATTTAAAATATAAGTCTTGTATTTTGCATTTGGAAGAGAAATTACTCAGTTGCAGTGAGGCCACATCTGTGGAGACCACCAAAAGTGCAAAGGATGGTCAGACCTTAAAATAAGATTAGTTAACTGCAGTGACAGATACTTCTCAACCTTTCTGGGCAAGTTACTCCTCTACTGGTAAAAACCAACAACAGAACAAAACAAACAAACAAACAAACAAACAAACAAACGAAACCAAAACAAAAGCAAAAAAAAACCCACAAAAACCCACAAACATCCCCCCCAAAACAACACATAAAAACAAAAAAAAAGTTGTTACTTCTCATATTTGTCAGAAATTCCTGTGATTCACTTCGTGCCCTCAGCACATTTGGATGGATCCTGTCAGATCTCAGTGACTTGTATGTATCTGGTTAATATAAAAGTTCCTGACCGTGATCCTCTTCCACCAAGTTTTATTATTTCAGATTTTCCCACTGGAACCTGTGATTTACGGACACAGGTCTTACCAATGACAACAGGCATGGAGAAGGGCACTCAGTGACTCAGCCTTTTTTAAGGTCTTTGTCACCAGGCTCTGCTCCTATTCTTCTTTTTGAGGCTGCTGAAACTGTAATGTTCTCATTGGACCAACTGGAAAATAAAGACCAACTAGGAGATATAATGAAAGTCACAGACAAAATTAGAACTTGTGAGTCCAAGAACTGTTCTTGGGGCCCACAGTCTATATCGTTATTTCTTTGAATAAAGCCTTACTTTAATATGCATAATGAATGGGGGGGGGAAAAAAGGCCATAAACAAGTGGTTTTTTTAGATCCTCAGTAGCAGCTGAGCCTGTACAAACGAAATGTCAAATCATCAAAGTGAAAAAAATCAATCTGAATGCAATCCTGCAAATCAAAATTAGACTTTTTCCTTTTTCTTTTAACCTCTTGGAGTGAATTTAAGCAGATTCACAGACTGAAATGAAGCCAGGTACTCTCTTCAAAGTGTTTTT
>VXBI01008819.1:308635-348828 GCA_013397375.1 Toxostoma redivivum | reverse complement strand
CGGGCGGAGCGGGGGGCGACTTCTACCTGCGCTGCCTGGGCAAGAACGGCGTGTTCGTGGACGGCGTGTTCCAGCGGCGCGGGGCGCCGCCGCTGCAGCTACCGCGAGTGTGAGTACGCGGGGCCGGCGCTCCGGGGCCCGCCGGAGGCCGCGGGTGCACATGGCGTGTGACAGGCGAGAGCGGCCCCGTCCTGCCCGCGCCTCCGTCGGCACCGCCCGGCACCGCCGCCGTGCCCTCCGCCGTGTCCTTCCCCCGCGCGCCCGCCCCGCACGGAGCGCCCGGTGCGCGCTGGCCCCGGCGCTGGCCAGCAGAACCGGCTGCACCGCGAGCCCTGCTCGCGGGTGTCAGAGGCAGCCGGCCGGGCGGTTTGCACGGGGCTGGGCTGAGGAACAGCGCTGGGGGAATCCTGTGGCCCCCTCGGTGCTTTGGCAGAAGCGGGGGTTGTTCTCCCTCGGTGCTCTGGGGCTTGCTCTGGTTTTGGTGGTAGTTTCTGCTGCTTTGCCTAATTTTAACGTTTATTCTTATGGGTAAACTGAATCATCCACGTGAAATGCTTCTGCTGGCCTTAGCGTTTTAAAATGTTTTCCTTACGTGACAACAAATGTATTAAGAGGTTTTAAACGGTAATACATTCCTTTGCCATTACCAAACATTAACTGTCTGTGCAAAATGATTTTCTAGGGCAATACGTGAGGCCTGCCCACGACATTTAAGGATGTGTTGAACTGTAAATAAGTGATCTGTGCTCTGAGGAGTCACATGTAGGAAAAGTGAAAGTGTTTTGGTTTAGTGTATTTTAGCTGCCTTGACTAAGAAATACCTAAAACGTTACGAGTGCAGTACCTTTGTAAAGCACATGCCGTCACTGACACAGCCTTAATGCCCTACGTGTCTTTAAGCTGTGCTTAGGACCTTGATGGTGTATATTTTCTGCTGTGTCGGCCTAATGTTGGTTTAATCACCTGGTTTCTCTGGGAAAATCAAATTGTCTTACCTTGCTGCTTTCTAGGAAACGCTCATTCTGAAGGGCTTTAACAGTGCCAGCGTGTAATCCTGAATATACTTGGAGGACTTGTTTGACCTTTAACTGTCACTTCTATTTTTGCTTTCTGCTTTTAATATTAATAGTTATTTGGCATATGGTTAATCTATATTTTAATCTAACACATTTATGAAATGTAGATCAAATACTTTGTTCTTTGTAAGCGTTGTGGTATAATATACTAATTGTAAGCACAGTTGTACATGATCTGTGTCGATTTCAAACAGTCTAGAATTAGTTGGAGTAACTGAGTCAGTAACGTTCTGTTAAATGCTTAAGACCTGAGGAAAAAAGAAGTACTTCTTCTCCATGCTGTCCACTGATTTGTAACTTATTCTAGTTCTTTCCACCAGTGTTGCTTTTCAAGTGGAAAGAAGATTCAGAAGGATTTTTTGTCTCGCTTTTTTATTGAACAATGATGAAAGTTTGTGTGTAGTTAAAATTTCTTCACCAGTGAACGTGGGTGGTGGTGCAGGAACTGGCATTTGCTGTGTTCAGAGGTGACACCATTCCTTATGCTGTGCATATACAGCCCTCAGTTTCCAGAGCCCTGAGTTGGAAGTGGTTATCTCCTGGTTACAAATTGTAGGTGTAGCCTAGTAAATAAAAGGTGCCCCTGGCCAGGAGCTGGAGCCACCATGCAGGGGAGTGAGTGTTACTTTGAAGGGCAGGAAGATTAAGATCAAACGCTACTTTGTTGCTTTTTAAAAAATAAACCTCTTTCTAAAACACAAGCCTTACTGGGGTTGAATGGGGAAATAGTTGTTTCATTATTTGCAAAGCTTTTTTTTTGAACAGTAGTCTTCAGGCAAATTCAAAATACTGTTTGCTTCTAGGAAGTCCTTACTGTGACTTGCTGATGACTAATATTGTTTGTAGTCCTGTTCTTGAGTTTTGTTGTAGATTTAACTGGTCACACTGAAGGTGGTCTCCTGGCTTTTAAGAGTCTAACTTACTTCAGTATAATGTAAACAGTAATTAATGGTTGAAGTGTGATGGGAAAGAAAGTAGTTTTGGTGTGAGCTCAAGATTGATGATTGCCAGCCTCCAGCTCAAGTAATCACCAGATCTATTTTTGTTGTTGTTTAATCCTACTCTGTTGCCAGTAATAAATATGCTTTGCCTATGAGTACACAATCATCGGAAATTTTAATGGCAGGTGAAGTTTGAAAAATTCAGGGTGGCTTGTTCCTTCTGTTTGTTTTTAAGTGATCCTGGAAACCAAGAATGGAGGGTTGATCTTTGTTTTGTCTGATTCATAGTGACTTACAAAGGTGCCAAGTACAGTACTCTTACAGACTTGAAATATCTATTTGCTTGTCACTAATAATTGTATGGAGTTCCAGTGTCCTCGGCCTTATTTTGTTGCAGCACAACGTTTAAATTTGAATGCCTTAATAATGTTACTGAACTCCGTGTTTTTGGAAGGAAAAAACAGAAATACACCTTAGTAGTCCCCTGTAAAACACACATTTTAAACATCTGGGGAAATTAAATTATTAATGTTAGAGTATACACTTACCTGTAATAAAGGCATCTTTTTTCTACAGATAGAAATGTCATGAAACATGGAATTACTGTGCATTAAGATAAGTGTTCTGGTTGCTATTTTTAATGCTTCCCTGGAAGCCTCACTGGCAATTCAAATGTTGAAGTTATCAAGCAGGAGGTAATAGCAGTGGGAAGTGTGTTTTTGTTTTTGCAGTTCTTGACAGACTCCCATCCCTACTTGTGTATGTACAAACCAGCTGTCGTCTTGTGAGATGAATCGAGTGGGGGTGGGGAGAAAAGAGCCTTTTTGAGTGTGTCCAGCAAGGAGCTCTCCTGTCAATGTCATGGCACACGTGGGATGAAAGAGGTTTCAGAGGCTCCTGCTCAAGACACCCAGATCAAAGCAGTGCAATTATTCTTCTACAACTACCTTTGAGATGCACAGACTGTCCCTCTCCGGTTCGTAAAGTTCATGTTTTTTAATTGATTTCACTTGCTGCTTGTGGAATTTCCCCTGCCTTCAGTGAAAGCATTGATTGGATATATTGCTAGGTAAATCATAACATCAATATTTGCTTTTGAGGTACTTGGCTGGAAAAATACCTTTTGTGCTGGGCAGAGCAGCGGTTGTTGCTGGAGCTGTTGTGTACAGCTTTTGGAGAGGCAGGATTTCAGACAGATGTAACTGATACAGCTGGAAAAACAGACAGACTTCTGGGTACAACTTTGCTCTGAAGGAGTGCTTTTGTTTTGTTTGATTTTTGGGTTTCTTGGATGTGCTTTGTGTATTGGCCTTTCAATTCACAGAACTCTGGACATTTTGGACTTCACTGTTCCGAGGCAGTCTTACTCATTTTGACAAACCCATAGATTTTGTATTTTAGTCATTACTTTTGGTTTTGCTTTTGTGGAAGTAATTTGTGATTCATAAACAAGATACCATGAACATGCTAAGAACAGCATTTTAAAGTCAGATCAGAGATAGATTTAATCCATGATCTGCCTTCAGGAGTGGTCAGTAGCAGATGCCCAGGAAGGAGCATAAAAATGGATTAATATAAATGATTGTGTTTCCCCTGGTTTTTTCTTTTGGACCCAAACTCAGAGTTCACTTCTTTTTGAGTGGAAATAATTTACTGTTTGCATTTTTTCTCTCTCTTTTTTTTAGTAGTTGAGTTTGGGTAAACCTCTTCTGTCCGCAGTGTCTTAGGATAGTGAAATCTGCAATGTAATTGGAGCCCATGTTGGGAGAAATACCTCTTTTTGCTGAGTTTTTGGAACTTGATGCCTGGTAATTTCATTTGATCCAACTGAAACTCTTTTATAGTAAGAGACAGTAAATAACTCCTATTCTGTCATTCATTCTGCAGACTTCTTTACATTACTAAGTGTGGGCGCTCTTACAGTAAAAGACATCAAGTACATTTTACTTTAGCTTAACATTTACTGACTAATCCTAAATTAAGCCTGTGTAGTTAAAACTAAAATTTAATTTGTTTGTATTTTTCTGCTTTTCCTCCTGGTAATACAGAGGGCTGAACCAATAATTTTAGCTTGGTCTTGTAGTCTGGAGCTACAGACTGGAGTTATTGCTGCCTTTAAGCAGCAGAAATTCTGCTGATGAAAGCTGGTCGTTTCTGAACAAGGATCAAGCATATCTATTCCCTGAAAAAAGTTTATGTTCAGTGTCACCTGCCCAGGAAACAGACTGTAAAGAGCCTCAAATGTATCAGTGCACGTTTTTCTGTCATCTAATTGCAGTTACTTAAATGATGTGTGAAGTTGTGATGTGTGTGTGGTTGGAGCTGTGACTGTACAGGTGCTCCATGGAAACATCTGCAGTTTGGCTTAACAGTGGAGGTGAAAGGATCATAACATTTCCTTGGGTAGTGTTCAGTGGTAGCTAAGGAAGAACATGCATTGCTTGGGTTTGGGTTATGTATGGTTTATGTTCTGAAAGTTTTCTTATGGATATAACTGTTAGATACTTGGAGCAATCAAACAAAGCACATGCTTCAAGGAATTTGTGTTAATATATTCTTGCAGTCTATACTTACAGTGTGCTGGAAGTCTCTCAGGCTGTGTGGGCACCTGCTTTCTCCCTTCCTTGACACCACTTTTGACAGAGACAGTGGCTCGTCAGGGCAGCAGCTGCCTGAAAGTTCAGGAGACCTTGTGATTGATTTGTGCTCAGAGGTTCCATACCGGCTGTATTAAAACTATCAATTGTAAATTACCTCAGAGCATAAAACTAAGGAAAATTGGACTTGGCTGTGACTTGACAGAATCAGACTCCAGAAATGTTTATTTACTGTCTCTGGCAGATGCTGGTCCTGTGCCATAGTGACTAATAAGGCCAGTGGGGCTGTGTTTATAGGTGGGTTTTCGGCTACTTTAAAGTAGGATTTGCAAATGTCAAGCTCAGTAGAAGTAGTGTTCTCACTTAAGCAGGTCTGATTGAAAAGGAGTGTAGGAGGAAGGTAGAGCACATATGATTTGAAATGAAAATAGCGATGAGCGGGAAGTTTCTATAGTAATAATTTGTGTTACAGTTGTTTCTGTCAGCTCTTTTTTTTTCCATATTTGCCTCTAAATTACACATACCTTCTGAGTGATTTTTTTTTGTGTTAATAAAGCGGTGTTGCAATTTGTCAGACACCAATCAGGTGATTGAGGTAAAGCTTAAACAGTTTATATTTGGATTAATTCACACTTGATATGCTTTTTTCTTGATATGATTGATATGTATATGAAATATCCTTGCCCAGTTCTACTGATCCTACAAATGTTCTTACATCTGTAGTTAAGTGTAGGAGTAAGTAGATTCTTCGTGTAGTTATATGAAATACTACAAACGGGAAAATCATCTTTATAGTTCTGAATAGTCTATAAAGTTCCAGTTCTATGACAGAACCAAGATTAATGTCATTTTGGTTTAAAGGTGCAAAGTCAGTATTGAAACTATCTGTTCCAAGAATCTGCAGTTGAAAGAGAGTTTTGAGATTCTTACTTCAGTTATAATAATGAGGTAGGATATATGCAAATTAAATCATTCTTTGCATTGATTAAATCAAAATACCAAGGTGCCATGCTTGAGTAGGATGATACACTTAATCAATAGCAAAAGTAGTAAGTTAAATGAGCTAATAAAGAAAATAAGTCAATCTTTATCCCTGGCTTTTCAAAATAAATGTGTATTATTAATTTGCTTATAATTAGGTAAGGGCACTGTCTTACAAATATTATTCCTTCATGAAGGGAGATGTGTTTTAGAGAGTAATTCTGTGGAGGAGTTCTGCTGCTGTTGGGTTTTTCTTTTTATTTTTTTTAGCATGTGCAATTGTCATTGACAAAGTAAAAGGTTTTTTTACAGTCATGCCTGAGCTACTCAAAATAAGATTATGCTTCTCATTTGCTGTATTTTTCAGTAAATGCAACAACTCTTCAAGACACCTCAAGTCCCATTAACTTATATAAAATTTTGTAAAATACAGGAAAAAGTATCATTCCAAAGAAAGCCATGTGTTTGTCATGTGGCGTGAGGCCATGGCTTTTGCAGTTATAAGGAGTTTTCACAACAGTTCACTAATAAGCTGCTGTCTGTGCTGAAATCCTGGGAAGGTGGTGGGCTTATCTGCTGCCTTGCTTGTTTTCATGATAAAAAGTTGATGTGTAGTGACATTTGTTTCCTGCGACTTCCTGCCTTTAAGGAGTTTTTTGACCTAGATAAAGCAGTCGGAGGGAGGAACCATATTTATTCTGCAGCTATTCCACACTGGATGGTGTAGGAATAAATGCTCCATCTCCAGTTCAGATTGCCTCACTGCTGCTTTATCACTGAAGGGAGCTGAGGCTTCAGTGAGTTACACTCAGTGAGTGCTTGCAGAGCCGGTGCACATTTTTTGACACATTGTTTTTTATAGGGCAAGAGAAGGTCTGTACGTGGTTGGAGTCTGTTTCTTCACTTTGTGTGTGTGATTCTGCTGCAGCTCCTGCACGTGCTGCTCTGTCCTCCTAGGGATTGCCAAGCAGAAGCTTGGACACAGCATGGTCTCTGTGTGTGCTGGAGTACTGGTGGCAGGAAAATTTTCAGTATTCCAAATTTCAGAGTGTCTTAATGAATATTAATATGAACACACCACCTTTGTGTTTGTCCATGTGCACCAAATGAAATGAGAACCGTGAGGAGATTGGAAAGCAGCTCTGTCCATGCTGATCCAAACGTTCCTGGTGACCTCAGCGAGGAAGCTCCTGTGGATAAGGATGCGCATGGAATTGAGAGTTTGGAGAGCTAGAGCAGTAAAGTAAAAAAGCCAGAGTCCTGTCATTGTCAGAGTGTTATGAAATGGAACAAAATTAGTATAAAGTTGACTGGAATTAATTTTAATTCAGTGCTGGTTTAAGGCTTAACTTTAAGAATTACAGAAGGAAGCTCCAGCCAAAGCCTTGCTGAAAGCAGGAGTGACTTCAGTGTTGGATCAGACTGCTCAGCATCTTGTCCATTTGGATTCTCTGGAGATGGGAATAGCTATAACTGTAGAACTGCTTCATGTAACTACAATCCCATATTGAAAAAAAGTCTGTATTCCCAACAGTAGAATTTATGGAATGCACAGGCTGGTTAGAATGATGTTCAGCTTAGTGCAAATCACGATAAGAAATACCTGATCACTGCTGGATTTTGTGTGGTGATTTGGAGTAAATACAATTACTGATAAATATTTACAGTGTTGTAAACATCATCCTCGCAAATAATGAGGACAAAAAAAAATAGAATTAATCAGTTTTTAAAACCCCAAAATATGTCATCTGGAAAAGTACACAGAGCAGAGCTATAGGGTGAGAAACTGTTCTGTGAAGTAGCAGTAGAGTGAAAGCCATGACTGCAGAGATCATGAGGTGCCTGTTCTGAGATGATGTGTCAAGGCACTGATGTGATGACTGTGTGGAAACTGGGGAGTGGCAACTAGTGCTGGAGCTTCACATCATTCTTGAATCAAATATATGTTAAAGAATCTTGCAAAACTGAAGGATTTAAGTGGAGGATTGCTAAAAAGAATTGAGGGCTGGGAGAAGTCCCAAAGAGTGGGGAACATAAGGGGTTCAGTAAGTTTGTTTTATTCAAAAGGAGTGTGAGGTGGCTGGGTTGATATAGGTCCATTTTTATGGGGCTGAATGAGAGTTCTAATGGATCACACAGAGGTGTGAACCAGAGACTTTAAACTAAATTGTCAAGGTTTGAATTAAGCTGTGTTGCAATAGTTTCCTTTCAAGAGTAGTGGGATATCTATCTCACCATGTTCCACTGATAAACAAAACAATAACCCTTGCTGTAGTCAGCCCTAGTGACGAGGTGCAGAGCAGGTATGGCTGGGTGACATATCATGGCTTAGGGTTGCAAGAGGTAAAGTTGAAGCTTCTTCACTTCCTCTGCAAGTGTTTTTTAATAAACTGTCATGGGGTTTTAGCAAGAGACCATTTTATCATGTGTTTTAACAAAGAGTCAATATTTGTCTTGATTTTTAATCAAAATTACTTCTAAAGCATCAAACATCCAGTTGAGTATTTGTTTATATTTGCACTTGCCAGTAGTGTTCTCACCCTGCTGTTGATGCTTTTGTTCACTATGTCATATTCTTCATATTGGAGAACACTGTACTGTTTCAGAGAGAATTTTTGTGTAATATAAAGTGATTCTGTGACAACTTTTGTTCTTCAACTAAGTCTTTGATACAGTTCATGAGGTATAGGATGCTTAATTCTGGTCATGATAAGAAATCAGGCTAGTGTATAATGGAAAAGGTCTTTACACCTTGTACTTAAATTCAAGTTTTTAGATCACTTAAATGAAGATTAAATGCATGGTTCTGCTTCAGAAATGATGTGGGCAAATTAATGTATTGATAGAAGCTACTTTTAAATTCTGATTTTCACTAATGTGTTCCAGTATGGGAGCAGGTATTTTGCCTACCCTTTTCCTTCTTTGCTTCGTTTTTTCCCTGTCACAGATGGGAAGAAGTAGTTTAACTTCCTTTGAAGCATCAGTTTCCTCAAAAAGCTGTAGCTGAAATGTTGGTGTCTTAGTACAGTGTACAGTACATGTTTTACTACTTGTAAGGTAAAAGTCTGGTTGTGTATGAAGATAGAAACACAATTATCTAACTTTTGTTTGTTTGTTTTGATGTTCTCTTTGTTGTTTTTTAAGACTGAATATAGAAAAAAAAATGTATCAGTTTGCATTGTCCTCAGGACATATTTGGATGTTCTAGGCAGAGTATAATTTGAGCAGACAAGGCCTGGATGTAGTTTATACACTCCTGTAGTAGTCAAGCTTGTTGGTTACAATCAGTGCAGTAAACACACAAGGGAGCTGGTTGGGAAGGATAAACAATGGAAGCTGGCCCTTACAGAAAAGAATTTCCCTCCTTGGGTGATTCTGCAATCTTCTGGCTTTTCCAGGCAGGTGAAGAAGGCCTGCAGAGCAATGAAGGAGACAGAGAAACAAGATTTTAAAATGAGTGGGGCTTAGGGAAGAGAAGGGTAAATTTACTTACATGAAATTTTCTGTGGGAATAAGTTTAAATTTGAATCAGAGCAAACTGATTATTTAAGAAAGTAAAAATAATGGTAAAGAGCATAAATGCTCTCAGGCACATGATAGGATTCTTGGGGTTGCCTTGTGCAGGCCCAGGAGTTGGACTCTGTTGGTCCCTTCCAATTCAGGATATTCTGTGTTTGATTTTAGCATCATACCCCATAGAGATTAGAAAAATGGAAGAGGGGAATTCCGTTAATACATGAGAAAGATGAGGACATGGGCCCAAGGTGTTTTGCTTTAGAATATGGGCAGGAATATTCTGGGGTTTGTAGTTGTGTGAAGAAGTGAGAGGGTGTGCTGGGAGGTTTGAAGAAAGGTGGAAGGTTAAGATCATCTCAAGTTTAAGGGCTGAGCTACAATTATTAGTCTACAGAGTGTAAGGAGTCTCTGATTTGGGTATTTAACTGGGGAGATGTGATTCAGAAGGGTCTGGAGTCTCATTTTCTGGGCACATGGGCTGTGCTTTGGTGAACATCTGAGCTAATCCAAGGTTTCAGTGCTGCTGCAATGGAGCACAGGAGGGAAGGTCCTGTTTTCTGCTCCTGACTGCAGGTTGGGCTGGCCTTGGAGCTCATCAGATGTTCATATGCTGCTGCTCTCTGCTTTTTTTGCTATTTTTGGGTGCTCTGCTGTTGCATTGAAGTGGCTTACAGAGAGGTCTGGCAAGCAGTGGAGTACATGGTGGGCCTGCACAGACTTTGGGCAGCAGTCAGCTGGCTGGAACTTGTGGAATTGTACATTAAGGAGTTGCAGTTATAAGAGCTATTTATGCTATATGAAATAAAAATGGAAAGGAAAAGAAAGATTCAAAACAGTATAAGACCAAAACTAATTTTAGTATACTAAAAAAGCACTTGCAATGTAATGTAAAAATGTGGAAATCCTAAAAGTTCTTGTGGCAGCATGCTTTTTGGTAAAGGGGTATGTTAAAAAAATATAAAAAGGTGAATCCTGAGTAGACAGGATACTGATATAACTTGATGGTCTCATACTTTCGGTTAATTTGTGCTTTCTGGCTCTCTGTTTTTATCTGTCTGTAAATGTGAATACCCAGAGAAAACATGAGAGAAAAAGGGGTATGAGTTTCTTGGCTGTGCAAGATGTTCCTCCTGCATTCCATAGACTAAATCAGCCTGGCTCCTGCCTAAATCCAGGCTTTGCTCCACAGGCCATTAGTCCAGTTGGTGGTATGTTGTGCAGTAGTGAAGTTACAAGCTATAGGGAAAATTGAACATTAAGGATATAGTGGAGGTAAATGGTATTTTAAAAACTTTTATATGTGGTTTTTGTTTGTAGTATGGGTCCCAGAAAAAGCCCTTTAATCTCAGAAAGACTTCTCTATCTGTAAGGCAGGCCAGGTGAGTGATTAGAGTTTGTGCAGCATTCTATGAACTGCCTGAAAGGAAAGCATTATTTTGAAGGTGATTGTAAAAACTTCAGTGATTTTTACACATCTTTCACTGCAGGGGCTGCATATATGGATAGTGCTTTTTCAGGAAATACATAAATCTGCTGAAGTTGACAATGTAGGTAGATCACATGTGATTTGGATTTCCTGTGGTGTCTTTTGAGGGCCTCAGCTTGATAGGCTGGAGAAACATCTCAAACAAAGTGTGATTTGGAGAGAGCTTTTGCTTCTTTATGCAGGACCGCAAATCCAGAGTGCCATCAAAGGCAAGGGTGCTTGTAGTAATTCAGTCAGTGAATTGATCCAACCTTCCAAAACTGCTTGGGTGGCAGGCTTCGAAATATCTGTGCATATCTTCCTGCTCTGATGGAACTGACTGCTCACCTTCACTCTGAGCTGTCTTCCAGGGGAGGTGAAGTGCAGCATTTCAGGAAAACCACCCCTTGCAGGAGGAGCAGATGATAACAAATGTCACCCTTCCTTTCTGTGCTTGTTTGGTGGGCTTGGATGCTGACAGAGGTTAGTAGGAGGGAGTTATTTAAATGATCCTCAGTCAAAACCCTGTTTATCACTTCTACAGATGAAA
This sequence comes from Toxostoma redivivum, assembly GCA_013397375.1. Classification (NCBI taxonomy): domain Eukaryota; kingdom Metazoa; phylum Chordata; class Aves; order Passeriformes; family Mimidae; genus Toxostoma; species Toxostoma redivivum. Next base: position 337,702 of record VXBI01008819.1, on the reverse strand, counting down.
GCAGTAAATAATGCATTAAGCAAAGAGGCGTTCAGGGAAGTGAGTTGTTTTCTTTCCTTAGGTGTGTGAATGTCCTGGGTGTGGCTGGGTTAGGCTCACATAAGGTTCTGGAGGTGTTTCTGTCTGATCCTCCTGACATGGTCATCACTTGAGACACTTATTTTGGAGAAATCAGCCAAAGCACTTGTGTGATCTGACCCAGGAGGTTTTTTTTTAATCAGGTAGAGAGGTGGTTTGGTCCTCTCTGCCCTTTCATATTACTGAGCATTTTGCTTTTAGTAGCATTAGGGGCTGCAAGGGAAACACTGACGTTGTCTTCAAATGCTATGGAAATCCTGCTTTGAAGACTGTGCAATATATTCTGAAGTAACTTTATTAAAATTACTAGATGGGGTGGTAAGATTGTCATAGAATGATGAAATGCATTCTCCTGCAGCCCTGCTCTCAGTGATGCTATCAAGATCCTGCACCACTTTTGCAGCTGCATCGCTGAGTGGAAGAGCAAATGCAGCAGTTTGAGGTGGTTCCTGTCTGCTGGGAACGCAGCTTCTGAAATGAATGCGGGGCTCAAGTCTGACTGTGGGGTGGGCTCTACAGTTTGTGGTTGAGTACAGTATTATTCATTCAGCTTTCTAGATATTGATAATTGACACAGAAATTTTGGGCCTGGAAACCACAGTGTTTCAGTTAAAATGTTCACGTGACAGGCGCGTGTAGCAACACCGGAAGGAGACGCAATAGGTAAAAACCACAGGAGAAGTTCAGTTGTTTGTTTACCCTCTTAAATTGAAATTCACGCCTTTGTTTTTAAAACCTTTTCCTGGTATTGCTCTGCCCATAAGGCTGAGAAATGCAACTAGTCTATGAATATTCACCCTATCTGTAACAAAACTTCATTAGAACTGAGATTCCGCCAGAAGTCTGTTAGAACTTTTAAAAATATACCATACCTGTAATTTTCCTTAACTGCATCATAGGATACAGGGAATATACCTCAGATAGAAAAAAAATTGGCACTAATTATCACAAGATAAAATTAAAAACCTCATTCACAGTTGGGAGACCTTGGATCCTTCCACCTTTCTCTGTTTAAACATACAAGTTAAATTCAAAGCAACTCCTGATGAAGATTTTAAATTTCCTTCGTGAATTTTGGCCTGTTATGAATGGCTTTTGCTGTCTCCTGCAGTGCAGGCAGCCAGAGCAGTCATCTGCCAGCACACCCTCGTACACAGATGTTGACTCTCCTGTCAGGAGTGAAACAGCCTTGCTTGTTTTATGGGGTGGTTATTCTGAGGTTGGAAGATTGTTGAGCCTGAAAGAGATCACTAACCCCAGCTTGCTACTTAGCTATAAATAAGTTTGGTCTGCTGTGGACTAGTAAGTACTCAAGATTCTTACGTGAGGTTATTCACTCTTATCTAGGGCTACCAGCAAACTGGGTGTTCTGAAGCCTTTAAAGAAAAGAAGCATACAAGTCCTGCAAAAGAGTCGAAGAAGCATCTGAATATAAATAATTCAACCCTCAGCCAGAAGGATAAAATAAAAATCTGTAAAAGCTTTCGGTTTGGGGGTAGTGTTTTAAAGTTATTTTGGCTTAATAGTAGCTGAAGGAAAGATTATTCATATTTGTCTATGTGCATTCTTTGAGTTAGCTGCAGTGTTGCTGAAAATCGTGCCATAAAATAATGGAACTCTACCTGAAGAGCTGGAAAGCATGGTTACATAGGATACAAAATAACCATAGTGTGGGAGAGTGTGATCTTGACTACAGGGATAAGAAACTGAGTAAGGTGGTTTAATCAAAAATGTTGTTTGTAAAAATCAGGCTTCGCCACAGTTTTTGAAATGAAAAAAAGAAAAATCATGGCATTGTGGAAATGAACCTGGGAGATGGCAATGTGTGGTCTGGGTCTCTTTGTTTGGGAGGCTCGAGGGGGCAGGGTGTGTTTTTGGTAATTCTCATAATACTCAGACTCTGATTCCATTCTTCTGCTGAAAGGTGTTGATGTGCCTCATTCGCAAGGAAACTCTTGTTTCTGCAACTTGTTCTTTTTGCAACGGCATTTTATATTACAGTGCTTGGTGGTTTCTTGTTCTTCCAGTAAAATTCCTTATCTGGAAGGTCAAAGTAGTTTAGGGTTAATTACTCTCAGATAATTGTAGGTAAGGCCCAGGGGGTTTGGGAGCCTGTTGCAGTGACATTGCACTTCAGCTGGGACATCCCTGGGCTCCCTTAGGGAAGCATTGCTTACTGGGTGTGTTACACCAGCACAGTTTTGTCCTTCTTGTGATTGTTTTGTTCTTATGGGAGCTGCTTATTCCAACTTTTGCCCGGAGATGGAAAGAAGGGAATATATACAACTGCCCTAAGTTTTTATAGGGATGTTTTGTGGTAAATAAATTGCTGAGAGCATACTGACAGTATCTGACACAGAGCAAGGAGCTGGACTTACCAAGTTCTTCACTGAATGAAGGAGACTTTTATTTTTAAATCTGAAAGGTCCTTAGATACTTGTGATGGTTCACACCATCTTTAAGTCATTAGAATAACCCTCTTAAAGATGTTCTAAATGGAGACAGGATTTGACTTGTGCAGGTAATGATTTAATACAAAAATACAAAGGAAAGAGCAATCACTCTGAGGGATTTAAAAGGAAAATACTACATGATAGGTATTAAAAAGGAAATAAATAGATCTAATAGTAGCTACTGGTTTGGGTGCAGAAGGGGCTGATTTGGGCAGCAGAAGGGGTGATCTTTCCCCAGAGCACTGGTGTGTCAGTAGCAGAAGCAGCACTCTTGTACAGCTTTGACGGGAGTGGAAATGACTGGAGTGGGGAGGCAGAGCTGGCTGCTGCACACTGCAGGTGTTTGAAGTTGCATATTTGAGCTCCATCTGAATCTGGGTTCCCTCCCCTTGTTCTGGAGTCTTAAAACAGCACCAGTATCGTGTTGTGTATTGCTGTGTTTGAGGTGGTGAATGCACAGAGGAGCGTGCACAGCTTCAGAGGCTGCTGAGCAGCTGAAATGTGTGCCTGCACCGAGGAGCACAGACACTACAGTAGTCATTTTATGTAATCTTGGATAAACTGAGTCTGCTGCTTTTAAAGGTTGCTTCACACTACCACTGGTTATATTTAATATAAGCTCTTGAAGTGAGTTAGTGCCAAGCAAAGCATTGTTTGCAGTATGGAGAAATAACCTGGGAGCCAAAATTAGCCCGTGTTCGTGTGGAGTGGTGTGTGTTTCGTCAGGGCTGCCCAGATCATGTCGTCCCTGAAGGCAGCACATTTCAGCTCGGAATGTTTCAGCTATTGCAACATGGAACATGCTGGTGAGTGGTGCCAGTAACATACGCTGAACATATGACCAGCACATGCCCCCACTTCAGCCTAGGCCATGAATTATTTACTTTTTGTTACAAGCTGTTTATTTTTGAGAGGTTTTCTCCCCTCTGTCAGTATCAAGCACTAAGCCTTTTGTTTCTTTTTTTAGGTTTTTTTGTCATTGTTTGTTTTTTTAAATCTTCTTTTCTACTCTTGCTGTTGATTCTGTATTTCTAAAGTTCTCTGCTGTGTTTATCACCACCACCCCTATTTTTTTTGTGCTCATTCTCTTAGGATGTCATCCCAGGTAATTCCTGTGGTAATGTCATTGAAACTGTGGGGACCAGTCTGATTATTTTCAACTTGTAATTGAGAGATAAAATGACCTTATACTTAATCTTTTGGGACTTGGTCTATATTCATTAGTTAGCTATGATACCTCTTCTCTGTATCAATTTTTCACTGTTATGTTTCACTTCTGTGAAATAGCAGGGTTTCTCCCTCATCCCTTGTCATCTTTGGTTAGATAAATGATGTGAAGCAGACACTCCATAGGCCTTTTCTGATTTTAAGCTGATTTTTGATGACAGCTCTAGTTCCCAGACTGCTTGTGACTCTTCATTTGCAGCAGCTCTGGGCTGTGGATTCTGGTACAAAATGAGTGAGCACCGACCCAGACTGATGGGCTGGGGAGCTCTGGAGAACAACAGTAGATAAAACTTTAATGTACATACAAATATACTGCATCTTTGCTGTGTGTTTCATAACATTTTAGGGAGTGTTACCTCTTGGATGGGATCAGGCTTGACATAAAATTAATTGGACTTGGTGAGCTTTTCAGAATGAATCATCTCGTAGTTATTTGTGTGCACTGTAGGTAACAGGCTTAGCATTGCATACTTCTTTATATAGATTATTCTTTTAAATTCAGTTTTCTCCTGGAAGCACATTGACTTAAAGGATACACTGTTATAGAAGACTTTTGCTTCTCATTTTAAGTATGTTGGTAAACTTGATTTTTCAAGCTTTTGCAGTAATGAAAAGTATTCTTCTCATGGTTTTTGCTTTTAGAAGCCTTTTTTTAACATTCACATTAGATCTCTACAGTAGTACAAGTTCATTAAAACAGCATTTTCTCCTTGTTTTAACCATACCTCTCAATAAAATTCAATCCCTGCAGATAAACTGTAACTAACCCTTTGGTTTCTAGATTAGTTAAAACAAACTAATTGGGAGTTAGAGCTGAAAGAACCGTCCTGTCCTGTCCTGCCCCGTGTCAGGGCATCGTGTTCACATTGTGTGTTCAAGTCAGATTAGTTTACTGGTGGGCCTGAAAAACAATCCCTGGGAAGAGAAGGGGAGAGGCTTGGGATTAGTTTTCTGTCAAGTCAGAAGTGCAACTTTTTCCATTGCCAGATGGGAAGATATTAATATAAGATTGATAACGTGGTTTTATTAGCATTTCGTAGAATCATAGAATTTTTTAGTTGGAAATGATCCTCAAGGTCATTGAGTCCCAGCACTGCCAAGGCCACCACTAACCCTTGTCCCCAAGTGCCACAACCACACGTCATTTAAATCCCTCTAGGGATGGTGACTCCACCACTGCCCTCAGCAGCCTGTGCTGGGGACTGACCACCCTTTCTGTGAAGAAATTTTTCCTCATATCCAACTTAACCCTCCCATGGCATGGCTTCATTTCCTCTTGTCCTGTCCCTTGCTGACTGGGGGCAGAGCCCAGCCCCCACCTGGCTGCAGGTGCCCCCTGAGCCCCCTTTTCTTCAGGGTGAGCCCCCCCAGCTCCTCAGCTGCTCTTGGTGCTCCAGCTCCTTCCAGAGCTCCCTTCCCTTTCCTGGACATGTGTCAGCCCCTCAATGTCGTTCTTGTAGTGAGGGGCCCAAAACTGGTCACAGGATTGGAAGGGTGCCCGGCACAGGGGACAGGCACTGGCTGGTACAGGCCAAGTGCCATTTGCCTTCTTGACTACTTGGGCTGATGTTCAGCTACTGTTGACCAATACCCCCAGGCCCTTTTCCAGCCACTCTGCCCCAGCCAGGATCACTGCAGGGCTGTTGTGACCCCCGTGCAGGACCCAGCACCAGGCCTGGTTAAACCTCACAACCATTGGTCCCAGCCCATGGATCCAGCCTGTGCAGATCCCTCTGCAAAACCTTCCTGCCCTCCAGCAGAACAGCATTCCCACCCAGCTTGGGGTGACTTGAGGGTACCCTCAGTCCCTTTGACCATGGATAAAGATGCTAAATATGGGCCAGTGGGAAAGTTGTCTCCTCTTGGAAGATCTTACTCTTTGTGATTCCTGATCCTGTCTGCAGGGTTTACCACTGCCCTGGGCAGCCTGTGCCAGGCACTGACCACCCTTTCTCTGAAGATATTTTTCCTCATATCCAGTCTAAACCTCCCTGGTACAACTTGAGGCCATTTCTTATTGTCCTGTCCCTCATTGCCTGGGAGCAGAGCCTGACCCCCACCTGGCTGCGGGTCCCCCCTGAGCCTCCTTTTCTCCAGGGTGAGCCTGAGCACTCTTTAGTCTGGCTCTGGCACTAGATCCCTTGTGGGCAGGTTCTCACACTAACCCCAAAATACACTGTTTTCTCATGAAACATTGTTCCCTTTGGTCACTTGGTGCTGGTTTGATTGTTTGTATCTCTGAGGGGTGTAACAAGCAGAGATGTTCCTGGCCACCTTCTCCCCAGGCAGGAGATCCTTAATGCTTCTGGTCCTGGGTTCACAGTCACAGATGTGAGCCACAAACCCTGGAGTAAGAAAAACAAAGGAGACCACTGTGGACAATGAAGCTGGACTGGAAAAACAACAAAGCTGTGCTGGTGCTATTTTTAGTAGGTCCAAACTGTTTGTGTGGTTGATGGTTCTCGTTTTGGGCTTCACCACAGGCGTATCTTCAAACACAGATATTTGATAAGCAGTTTCTGTAGTCTCTGTTAAAGTTTGTGTTTTGTTTTCTGAATGGTGATGAAGAATTCAAGGCTCTTGTTGTCTTTCAAGCTCTCTGTATGAGGTGAAGGTGTCATGTCTTGTTACCTTTGCATTTCCTGGGGACAAGTCACTAATTCTCCTGGCACTTTGATATAAACTGACTGGTGTTTTCTGAGGAGAGTGAGCAAAACTGAGTGAAAGATATAATTTATAAATGAACTAATTAATGCTCATAAGGTCTTCCTGATATGGTTCCTGGTGATGATTAAAGGAGTGGTAATTTAACTTTTTGACTCTCTAAGAAACACAACAAACAAACTTGTGCGTTAAAGTTAACATCTAATGGGCAATTTGAAAAAAATCCTGATGATTTCTTATTTTGAGAAAGGATGTTGAAAAAATGCAGATTTATGTAGACTGGTTTTAATCATCTAATGTGTCTGTTTTCTTAGTTTTTAGCTTTTCTCACTTAAAGCCTGCATGTTGTTATGTACCTGGAAGGTATACATATTACTAAAATGCTGGGTAAGGCCAAGATTATGCCCTCCAGAATTGTTAAAATGTCCCTTAGATTCATATTTTAGCTATCATCTCCATTTTTGCTCTACTTTTCCTTAATAGGATTTAGGATATTAGTGTTTTACTTTTCCAGATGGGTATTTCCAAGTGTCTTGGTCACCCTAGGACACTAAGATTATAAAATAATTAGATATATGAGTTAAAAAGAAGGGAAATGGACTCCACATCTCTAGTAGTATTTGCTGCTACTTCAGTATTTATGGTAAGTTTAACTTTGGGGTCACCTTGGTGATTATGGGAAATGCCACTTTTTCTTGGTAGTAGTTCCTATACTGACATAGGGATTGAAAAAAAAATATTCTCAGGATAAAAGTTTTTTTGTCATTATTGACAGAAGTGTAGTATAATGCTGTACACATACAGGAAAATAGGAAACATTTTCTGTAACTAGGGATTAGCGTTTCATTTCACCGCAGCACATCTTTCTGAAAATCTATATCTTTCAAATATCAGTTGGTTCTTAAGTGTAAATGGAAACATGTTAATTTAAGTGCTGTGAAAATTATTGTTTGCAGTTCTCTTTGTGCAGCAGCATATGCACTGAACTCATTTGCATCTCTTCAGCTTTGCCAGACAAGGAGATTCTGCAGTGGAATTTTGAAGTAATCCTATGACTGCTGAAATTGTTAAATATGCAATCCTGGGTTGTAATTTCACTACAAAAAATTTATGAATTTGTAGCAATCAATATTTGTGCATGACAGAAATGTAATTTTAACAACAAATAGTATTCTGCTAGAGGAAGGATCTAGATTACAGATGTGTAGGGAGTTTATAATGGATAATTTGAAGGATTTTTTGTTACATGACTGTGTTTTGACAGTTTCATTGAGGGAAGATGCTCAGTTGGTAAACTGGGGAAGCCTGACTTGGACAAATGTCACTTGCTTTTCCAGGGAGGGTGGAAATAACACACCTTGCTTTATCTGTATCTCTCTGTAGGAAAGCCTTGCAAGTTTCTGATCATCCAGGGAAGTTGAATTGTTTGGCAGGATCTTCCTCTGCCTGATAACCTTTCTGGAGTTGATTGCAGCTCACCTTTTCAGCATTTCAGTCATTTTATAAACATAACTACATCAATTTGCTTGCTGAAGGAAGAGTCAGCTCAATATTAATTTTTATTCTGGAAGTCTTTAACTGATAATGTGTCAGTTATTGCCTACAAAATTGTTTTGGCTGTTGTATGTCTCACAGAATGAGCTGAGGTTAAAACAGAATGAAACAATGTACCAGGACCATTTTTTTATTTTAGATATTCTGTTTCTAGAAAATTCAATGGTCTGGAAGAGCTAAAATAACAAAATAATAATAGTAACAATAAAAAAAGGTTGGAATTTGAAGCTAAATCAAAAGAAGCTGCTCTCAAGACATGGTTGGTTTATTCTCAGGAAACACAGATTGGGTTTGGTTCACACAACCTAAGGAGATGCTTTTGTCATCACCCTCCATCCCTTGTCCTTTGTTGTGTGGGATTGATCTGGTCTTTGTGGATTCCAACCCTACAGGAATGCAGTTAGAATCAACCCAGGCTGGAGAGTGTACAGCAGTGTCCTTGGTTTACATAGGGCAAGAAATAAAACGTGAAAACAGCGCTTTCATCACTAAAACAGTTTGGTTATTGCAAAAAAAAAAAAAAGTCTGGCCAGTGAAAGATTTTTCAATTTCATTCTGTTGGTATAGGGTAGGGTAGGAGTATAATTAATTAAAAACAATAGATATAACAGAGATAAACAAAATGAAAGTGAGTCCTTGAGCATCACCAGGGGTAGGATGTGCCCTTGTTGTTGAGCACCTCCAGGCGTGCATTGTGGGGATATTTTGGGGTGGCTCTGCACAGGGCACATTACAGGAGTGAGTTACACCTGTAGTAACCTGACAGCTCTTTGTCACCTGGAATGAGGAACTCCTTGATACTGAAGGAAAGCAAATGAAGAATCTTTTCTCTCCCCACACTCTTCATTATTAAGATAGAAATGTTAGGCTTTTTTTCTTTATTTTTTTAATTACTTGAAATATTGCTTTAATTTTCTTCTGTTCAATAATGGGGAAAAAAGTCCTGCTTCTCACAGATACACAGGAAATGGGGTTTGTGTCGTTTAGCATCCTCAAACCCAAACTACAGTTTTTAACTGTATAGATTTTAATTAGAATGTATGCATTTAATAAGCAGTTTTCATGGTGTAATAATAAAGTACTGATGAAATGAAAATTTCTTTAGCTCTGTTTGGGAGAATGTAATATATGTCTTAAGATATGTGTGTGTTACTTTTTGCCATGTAGGCTGCACAGCCACTCTTGTGCAACAAACTCTGATTGAGCTACTTAAGTCTAATTTAATGAACTAATCTCCCTTTTCCTGAAGACATGTCTCTCACCTGACGTTTTGCCTCTTAAAGTGGTTGTAGAAAAAGGAAGAACTGGGGGATGATCCAATGGTTTAAACAAAGATTGGGTGTTGGGAAAAATATGTTCTGTTCCCAACTCTGTTGCACACTTGCCAAAACGGCTTGGCCAAGTCACAAATCCGTTTAATCTGTTTTTGAAAATGGGAATAATACTTCATGGGTAGGCAGATGATGAAATTTCAGTGCTCTTTTCCAGCAGTTTTTATCAGGGAAGAGCTTTGCCTTGTCTTTTAAAACCAATCCCTTGGGTTTTGAACGGGATTACTTGGTGTGCAGGATGAACTCTAACTCCCTCCCTGCTCCCTGTTTTTGAAGACTGTTGGTGCTGTTTTTCCTTCAGGCTTTCTTACATACACTGTTCCCATGTGAATGCTGCTATCCCTAAGCTTTGGTGTGCCTCAGAATTCAAAACCCACTGGATCTACCAAGCTGACCTGTGTGCAGTATGTCAGTGTTTTCTAATGAAACACTAAGCAATGGCTTAGTTATAGTTAAGACCTTGAAAGTAGCACAGAAATTAGTTTTGGAAGTTTATCTTTCCATAGTAGTTCAAATCTCAAGTTTTCAAAGAGAATGGCTAGAATAGCTGCATATTGGGAGTGCTGTCTCGTGTAATATGGTACAGCACAGCTCTTAAATTCAGGTCTCATGATGTCTTTTTGAATCAAAATTAGACTATGAGGTGGCTTAACTAAAGCATCTGCAGACTTCTGCATTTCAACTTGAGTAGTTTTCTGCTGAATCAATATATATCACTGGAGATACCATTGGCTCCTGGCAGCAGGGAGCTGGAGTTAGGGTGGCTGGGAGCAGAGCTGGTGCTGGGGGCCAGGGAGAGCCTGCCCTGTTTGGAGCACAGAGCTGTCACATCCCTCTATCTCATGAATCGTCCCCGAGGTCAGGCTTTTATTGCAGAGAACCTGTGCTTAAGGAATCTTGGTTTGTGTTGTTCATTAATTTAGTAGGTGTTGTTTGGTGTTGGTTTCATTTTGCTTAATGTTGAAAAGGTGTGAGTAGGAGTGCATGTGTGTGTCTGCACCTAAACTCCCTTTCAACCAGTGCAACACAGCCATCCCTAGCCCTGATTCAAACCACTTTCAGCTTTTCCCTGCTGTGTCAAAGGCATCATGAAGTGTCTGCCCATTTTTACTCACTCTAGAGACAGATGACAAACATGATCCCAAGTTTGTGCTTGGAGACGTTAATCCCTTGCCTCTGTGGCTGTGCCCTCTCCTTCTCTGTGCTGGTGTTCCCTCAGTACATGACAATGATTGGCCTGTGTTCTCATGAAAACTTTTATTGAGTCTATTTTTTTTTTTATTCCTGGACAGATTCCTACTTGCGTGACTCTGTGACTGGTTAAATCATGTCTGTTGTTTTTATTTGCTTTTATCCTTCTGTACTTTGCTGCTGCCCCTTACACAGCCCACGATTTGAGAACTTGGCATGGTCTCAGAACAGCTCAGGAGGAGGAGGAGTGCTTCTTGAAGGATATTTTCCAATAACAACGTGCTTGTTGTAGATTGGTTTCTTTACTTTGTCACTTTTCAGACTTTTTTGGCATCTTGATTGGTTCTTGAGTGTCCACACAAGTGACAAAGGAACCTAAATTTATGTCACACTGTGGAGTGCACAGAACATTTCTAGAGGGTCTGCACACTCAGGAGAAAAGTTTTAGGAATTTGCAAATAGAAGGAAAATTGAAAAGGTGTTCAAACAAATATTCTGGAGAGCATTCTTGGTTTATTAAAAAAAAAACCCTCAGAATATAATTCAAAATTTTGATTTCTCTTAAGATTCCCAGCTCAGCAGTATTCCCACAGTGAAGCAAATATGGAATGGCTCTTGACCATCAAACATCTTTAGGTAGGCAACTGTGAAATTTAATTAATGCCCATAGCTGTGTGAGAGGAGGCTGAAAAAAGCCTGTTCTTTGACCAGACAGGCAGATTTAGGGGGGAAATTAAACACTGCTGTCTACTCAAAGTTCGAGTTGGTAGGAAGCACTTTTTGTCATTCTTCAATGGCCTGAGTTAGTCATGGATTTCTGTGTCAAATAAAGGGTTGTGCTGCTCTTGGAAGCAGAGTTCTGCCTTGAAAAGCCCATCTAAAATAAACTTTGCTTCCTTGCATTGGGAATAATCATTTTGCAGCCCTGCCTCAGTGGGAGCTGCTCTCTTGGTAGCGATTAGGAAGTTTGAGCATAATTTTACAATGGAATGCAGGTCTCTGATGAGGTAATAAATGAATGAAGGCTTTTGTTACTAAAGTAATGTATGAGTCACAAGTGCTTTTTTTATGATTACGCTTGCGTCAAAACACATCATGACAGCACTTGTTCACTGTATTCCTCCTACTGCTTTAATTGTAAGGAATGTGAGATGCCAGGAGCTGTCTGTTTGGCTCCCAGCAGTTTGCTTTGCTTTGCTGATAGCTTTAATTTAACACTGATTGATATTATTAGAACTTCAGTGTTTCCATCTGAACTTTTGCACCCCCACAAGTACCCTGAGACTGAGGTGCCAGGCACTTCTAAGCAGCCAATTTGGTGGTAAAGGATGGAGTGGGTTTGGTTTGTCAGCTTTGGCTCAGCTGTGGTTGTAAATCCTGTGCTTTATGGGAAGTTTTGGAATGGCATTTACAGTCACGGAGAAAGTTGGAGCTTGCATATTTATGGTTAAATGCAGTTATCTGGAAGGAAGAAAAAATGATAATTGATTTCTGTTTTCCTGTTGCAAGTGTTTTGTTTGTGTTTTTTAAGCAGGAAGCTGTTGAGTTGTAGAGGGATGTATGTAGGCTTTGTTGGGACTGTTTGCAATTTGGCAAAGGTAGAGGCACTCAAGCTTTTGGACAAATGTTAAATTGTTTTTATAGTTTAGTAGGAAATGTAGAGATTGAGACCACACAACCTGGCTCTGCTTACAGCTTTTGTGTACAGAGATGCTAAACACCCGAAAATGCAGTGTTTCCATAGGCGGAGTTTCTTTTGTATTCACAGGCTGGGGAGCCTCAAATTCCAGAGGCATTACATGAGCAGTTTTAATGAATTAGTGTCTGGTTTTCCTGCAGCAGATGTGACAAGCAGCTTTATAAGCTGCTTCCCATCGATCGCTGTTTTCCAGCTCTTTTGTGTCTTTCTTTTGCTCAGAGAAAAGCAGGGAAGAGCTCGGTTTCTACAGTAACTGCTGCCTACACTCCTGCCTGCAGGCCAAGTGCTTTCTCAGTCCTGCAGCCTGTGCAGGGCTACTGCATTGAAATTCTGTAGGTTTTGTTTGGGTTTCTGTTCTTTTTTTCTTCTTGCTGGTTTAAATATTTTACCCTTTAAGAAAAGAGGAGAATGCAGTGGAAATTTGCAATTTTGAGATCGGTAGTTTTAATTAACCACAGCATATTGCCATGATTGTAAGATAACCTAAATGTTTTTGCTGCTGATCTGTACCAGTGTTGTGTGGTTGGTATGGGAAGAAAAGAGATCCTGGCTGCTGAAACAAGAGCCTTTGAAAATCTGTGATGCACTGTGAACACGCATTTCTGTAACGTAATAATGCAGGGGAGGAGTGAGATCAGCTTCAAGTTGTTAATAGAATCCTTTACGTTTGCAGCAAAATTTGCTGTAGTGGAACAACTTCAGCACACTTCAGTCTAAAGTCTCAAATAGCCTTAGAGAGGCTGCTGTGAATAGAGGGTTAAAAATGCCCAGTTTCTCATGACGTCAGCTCTGTGAGTGGGAACGGGCTGAGCACCATTTCAGATGGGGTCATGTGTTATTACTCTGTGTTTGCTGCTGGTTCAGGAATGTTCCTGTTGTCGTCATCAATATTCTGCTGTCATAGGATCATTTTTTGACGCAGGCAGGCTTGTTCCAGACCCTTCTGAGACAGGTCACCATTGTTCCTGTAAGGAATATCAACCACCAGCTTTACATACTTCTTATGCACTCGCTAAAACATGAGCAGGGAAGTCTGTAACCGAGGTTTCCCATGGGGGAACCAGTAATTTATAGCTAGATTGTATTTCCAGCCTTTGCTTACAATTTGCTACAAGTGTTTTATTGGCCAACTTGAATTAACATGAGGCTACAGCAATATTTCATCACTTCTGATGCTGCATAGATCTTTGCTTTTGAATCTTAAGAAGTCAGAAAATAAAGATAGATGAATCGGTGATCTTTCTCTTCAGGGTGTTTTTCATCCTATTAGATGGGACTGTGTAGACAGCGATGGCACACCTGAAAAAATACCCAAATCCTTGTGAAGAGAATGCCCGGTGCTCAGAATAAAAATTCTAATTGCTGGTTTAAAAATCTGCCTGTGTTTTGTTCCTTATGGCTTTAGAGGTCGAGCCTGCCTCGAGCCCTCGCAGTCTCTGTGTGGAGGACATACTGTGCAAAGATTGATCTTTGGGCCACAGAAATCAATTGCAAAGGATACAGGGAATTAAGGGGAACACGTGTGAGGTCAGGATTCAGTCCCCAGAGGAAAATGCTGCCACTCTTTAAAGGGCAATTGCTTTTTGGGTAACCTCTAGAAGTGTCCTGACTAGTAATGGCCAAGCATAATTGAATGTAAATTTCTGGTGAATTAGCCACATCAGGACTTAGTTTCAAAGCAGGGAGGAGGAGGAATCCATCCCACTGTAAGGGATATGGACATGGCCCTGTAGGAACTGATGCTGTGTTCTGGCTGGAGTGGTTTCTCACAGCCTGTGGTCAGCTGCAAGCTGAGGAGGGCATCAAAAATGTCCTTTCTAAAAACCTACTAAGGGATCTAGGCTTTGTGTTGCAATAATATAAATAATTTTTTTTCATCACCAGTCCCCCATCAAAAGAGAAAACCAGGTATTCCTATTGCCTACAATGGAGAAAAGTTTACAAATGCCATGTTAAAGCTATAATCTCTGACAGGAGCACAAGGTGGCACCTCATGTAGGTGAACAAGTACCTACATGAACAAATTACACATTGAGAAAGTTATCCCTGTTTAGGATTATAAGAAAATAATTATAATCTGACTAGTTTTATACTGGATCACTCTTTTTCAGTGTATCTGTGATAGCTTTTCCTATACTCTCAGTGATGGTCAAGTGTTGCAGTACTTTAATGTAATCCTAGAAAAGACTGTAAAACAAATATCTGAACAGTTATTTCTGTTAAAAGAGTCAAGACAATGCCTACTGTAAAAATTGTGTGGTGTTTTCTTAATAACCTTTATTAGTAATCATTTAGTGCTGGGAGTTTTCAGGTGGCTACTCAATATATGACTATTTGGATGGATTTATATATCACCTTTGTTCTTAGCTTGGAAGCCCAGACTTCAAACTGCTGGGTACTTTTAGACTATCTTGAAATAAAAACAGCAGTTCAGTTCAATTTGTCTTCTTAATAAGTTTTGGGTTTGTTGATTCTTTTAGCGCTAAAGGTGATGACTCTATTCCAGAAATGGACTGTGGTATTGACTTCCAGTTCAATTAAACACAGCCCAAAGTCTTAAAAATAAATTCTGGATGTGAATAATTCAGTATGTCTGCTCTTGGTGTTGAGCAGTCAGAAACCTTTTGGTAGAAAATTCAGACACTGAAATATGTAATCATACTTCAACTTGTTGAGCTTTTTTCACTCCCATGTATTTCTAGTTGTATTTGTTAAGACTCATCTTTTATGTCTTGTTTATTTAAAAACCAGTTAAAAATCACAGCCACATATTGTTTAATCTATAATTAATATCCTATTAATCCATTGTGATGGAATCAATAATAAATGAAGCAGCAAATGAAGAAAAGATGAAATTGACTTCCTGCTAATGGGGAAATTTCAGTTTGAAAGCACAAGGACCTCAATCAAATTGTAATTTCCAAGCACCACTTTCCAGTGGGCCCTTGCTTAAATGGACTCAGTGCTGGAGAGAGGCTAAAGGACCTCGATTTAATTTAATTTTTTTTCATGGAGGAGCCCAAGGGTGGATCTTAGTGCAGCCTTCCCGTGCCTAAGGAGTGACTGTAGAAAGCCTGGGGGCCAGGCTGTACCAAGCAGGTTCACTCACAGCTTGGGCACAAGCAGCTGTAGAAGTTGAAGTGAAGGATTTGTATCTGCACAAATGAGAGTGTAATTGGAGGAAACGAGTTGTCTAATTCTATGTTTGGAAGGCTTCAAAATTTGGAGAGACAAGACCCTGAGCAACCTGGTCTGAGTTGGAAGTTACCCTGCTTTGAGCAGGAGATTGGGCTGGACACTTTCAGAGGTCCCTTCCAAACTTGATTTCTCTCTAGTTGTGTCTGAAAGATGTAAAAACTCAATTTTTGCTTGCCTTTCAAAATACAAGTATTTCAGAAGTGGGCCTGGGAGTGTGCACTGTAGTGATTAAGTGTCAGTGTGCACATCTTCTACCGAAAGTATAAATAAATGAATTGGCTGTGAGAGTAATTTTTACTCCAGCAAGGGGAAAGTTTGGGAAGTAGATCACAAGTAGGTAGGTAAGAGGAATTAGAAGATGGATTAGTTTCAAATCTCCCTTCCATGGAAAGGAGATCATAGCTAGAAGTATGGTGATTTCCATTTTTTTTTTTTTTTGTTACTTCACTGATCAAAATAGCAGAAGAAAGTACAAATAGTATCATTATCATCTCAGGCTCCTGTACAGTCAGAGAAAACTGAAGTGGAAAAGCTGTGTTTGGTGGTGCAGATGTTGATAATGACCTCTGCTTCTCTTTGGGGAGAGTTGAGCCGCCTGTGTTCACCTTGAAAGTGTTTGAAGTCAAAAATCGACACAAGCAATCTCCCAGATGCTGACTGGGTTCTTTTTTGAGTCTTGGCTTTTTAATGTGAAAAGTTGAAGCTGTCCTTGGCTCTCAGTAAATCAACAAGAGTTCAAAACCAGGCATCTTGTTATTCTTTTAGATCTGTTTAAATCTCAGGAAATCTATAAGTTAACAGGGGTTCAGTATCACAGTCAGTGTGAGGGAATTGAGCTGTGCAGTTGTAACTACTGTGACTTCAGGGGTTATCACTGCTGAACCCTTATAATCTATTAGAATGTAAAATCTGGAGGTGCTGATAAAAGAGCCTGCTGATCAAAGTGGCATGGCAGCTTCTGTCTGATTTTGGTCCTGGTTCTTAGAAGGCAATTAAACTGGAATAATTCAAAGGATACTGAGGCACTGAGTGTCACAGCAGGGTTTATGTACAGGGAAGAAATTGAATTCTTCTGCTGTGTTTTGGTTTCCCAGATAAAGACAGGATGAAATTCTTCCTTCCCAGTCAGATGGATTTTCACACAGGCAGAACTACAAGTGTATCATCAGCTTTTCCCTGCAGTATGGACAGAACTGCTGCAGGGAAATGAGAAAATACTGGAAATACAGATGTGACAAAACTAGACTTTTTACATTTTACCCTGAGACACTTCTCTGGCACCCTGCAAAGTTCCTAAACTCTGTAGAGGTCCTGCCTGGATCAGCATCGCTGTGTTTGACTGGGAGCTGCAGACACAGAGGAGTTGTCTATGGAATAGTTTGAAATGATGTGATGCTTGTTGTCTGTTTTCCAGTAGTCAACCCACAATGAGCTGTTTTTTATTTTAAAGAAGAATAATTGAGGTAATGAGTTGCATTTTAGTTGTGACACCTCCTCTGTGGTTCCCTGGGTCATGCAGTGGCTCTGCTGTGATGCTCACCTGGACTTGTCACCAATAAATGTACAAAAGCTTACAAAACTGCTTTACTACTTTGGCATTTTTATGTAAGTGGGTTGTCTAGATGAGTTTCTCCTCCAGCAGCCATCCATGGTAGTGTATTATGAAACTGTTTTAAGCTTTTGAACAGTGAGTAAAACCCAGTTCAGCTTGTTGAGGACTAAATGTTTGATGAGGTCTCTCCCTGTGGGTGTTTCTGTGGTTTTTGTTTAGTTCACTGTATAACTAAAGAATATGTCAAAACCAACTTGATTCTGATCAAATTAGAACATGTTCTGTACTTTGATTCTGGATGTAAATATAATATATTTGCATAACTGCAATTTATTCAGGAATTCTGTTGGTTAGCATACACCCTTTATTCTGCTTTTTGGCTGAATTCCAGGTATAAAAATATCCTTCCATTAAAAAAACTATTTGCAAATATGAATCAATTGACAGATGTGGTCTTTTGATAATATTCAGGTGTTTACTGTTCTAACCAATTTGTAAGGATGTTGTATCTTCCTTACTTACACCGGCCTTTCAGGTTGCCTTGTTTGCCAGAGATGCCCACAGGGAGATGATGCATTCAGGGCTGCAGTGGGGTAAGAAGGGAGGTCTTGTAATATGTGTGTGCCTCCATGGAATATCAAAGGAACTGCTGAGTATTCCTTTTCTGCCTTTCCATGTTCCTGGTACTCGTGTCTGAAGTTGTGGGATCCACCTCTTCCCCATCTGCCACTGCCCATCCTCACCCTGCTGTGGTGCAGGAGGACTCTGGTTCCTCAGTGCTGTGCAAGAAGGACTCTAACCTGGGAATTAGCACCTAAAGCCATGTCCAATTCTTCCCATATCTTCCTTGAGTTGAAATAAATTTGGTCTGTAAAGCATTTAAGGTAAACTTGCAGGTATGGAATAGCCTCATGAAATGCATAGGAAAGATAACTAAAATTTAAATCTGTGTCTGTGGCAAGCAGATGTTGTTATTGACTTTCTCACAGGGATTTTTACTTAATCTTTGGCTGTCTTTGCATACACTTGAGTGTTGTTTTTATTGCTGCTTGAAAGAAATACTTGGAAAATATCTTTATTTGCAAAACAACCAAGACCCCTTTCCATTGGCACTAAAACGATACAAGCACAAAATACTATCTACTGGAAAAAGCGAAGAAATTAGTTGTTACTGAATATATAAAAAAAAATCCAACCCAGAAATTGGTCCATTTAACTTCCTTGCTGAAATGCATGTGCAGTTTTTTGGCATAGATTCTGTTCCTAATTTAGTACATTGAGCATGTTTCAGAAATAGGTCGTCTGTTAAATGCGGACACGGTCCGTACTCAGAAGTAAGACAGAGAGAAAAGGAAGGTCACTGTCAATTCTTTCCTTTCTTCCTGATCCTTGAATGTGGATTGTAGGGAAAAAGAACCACTGTGGTGCATGTGGCAAGGGACATAGTGAAAATCAAATGCTGCCTTTGTTCTATAAACATCCTTAGATTCATTTTAAGATATGAAAGCCAAAACACATGAGAGTTCATTTCTAAGGCTACTCTGCAGCTGAGTGTTCCTGCCAATTCTTACATCACTTTTATGTTTAATATATTTTTCCAGAGAAATGATCACTTTTATTTACAGTCTGTATTTTGCATTCATAGCTCATTTCTTACCCCTTGTTCCAGCATGCTCTTGTTTCCTTTCTGTATAAAACTAGATCTGCCTAGAAGCACTTAAAAGTAAAACAAACCCAGAGCCCAGCATTTAGTGAGGTTTGTTTCTGAGTATAGTGTCTTGGAAAGTCCTTTTCATCATGTGGGAGATGTGTAAATGTCATCGTGGGTTTAGTGCTCAGTGTAGTCTAACAACTTCAGGACGAGGGGGTAGTAAAGTTATTTGAACTGTATTTTTATAGTTGCTTTTGTTGAGACAAAATTAAGTTTCTTATTTGCTCAAGATTGAGCAAATTTATTTATTGAGAAGTTAGAAACAAGAGTGTCCTGTTTAATTGGGTCTGATTCTAAATGCTGTGCACAGGGATGTAGAAAGGGGATTATCCTAAGGTACATTCTTTGTATTTTATTTTCCAAATTTTTAAACTGTTGCACATTGTTAATTTATTGTTTGTTATTAAATTTAGGCATGTAATCCTTGGTAATACATGAAAATAGGCCATTTACTGAAATTGGGTCTTAAATTCAGCTCTGAAAAAAGGTATTTGAATGTAGTACTAAAGCAGCAGTATACTCTGTAAATGAGCAGAATTAGAATTGATATATGTTTAGTTTAATAAGGTGTTTTAAGTGAAAAGAGCCCAAATCTCTTGGACCAGTCTGTGAAACTGGTTAGACCTCAAATTGGCCAATGTTCATGCTTCTGATTAATTCTGCTATCATGGACCAGCTTGTTCATTTGCTGAAGCCATTCCTTGGCATCATAAAATAATGAGGTTTTGTTTTTAAAATAGCTCTGCTTTGGGGCTAGTGCAGGATGAACCTCAAGAAATTTAGAGTCAATGCACTAACTGCCCTTGTTAGAAAGAATTGCTTTTGTTTGTATTCCTTTACCTGGGGATCTTTTTCTGGTCACATTGATCTGTAAAATGGAGTTGCTCGTGGGTAATTACATAAATATTGTAGCTTATAAATTCTAAATGAGCTTAGGTGATAATGTGCAAGTTATTCAGAAAGTCTTACATTCTGTAAACAAGTGGCTCATATATTTGTTTTTTTTTTTTTTTTATTTTTCAGCTGTACTTTCAGGTTTCCCAGCACAAACATCAAGATAACATTCACAGCTCTGTCCAATGAAAAGAGAGAAAAACAGGAGGCCCCGGAGTCCCCAGTGAAGCCTGTGCAACCCCAGATCTCTCCCTTAACAATAAACATTCCAGACAACATGGCTCACCTGATCAGCCCTCTCCCTTCTCCCACAGGAACTATCAGGTATTTAAACCCTGCAGGTGGGAGCAGGGCCATGTGCAGTCAGGCTCAGCACAACTTTCTCATTCACTATTTTTATTTTGAGGTCAAAATTCAGCTGAAGCTCAGCCTTACCTGCTGAGAACCCCCCCTTTCTGCTGACATCGTTGCATGAACAGTCTCTGATACTCTGATTTAACATGTTCAATGTGTAACAGTCTGCTCAGGAACCTGGCATTTTTCCTGCATTCCAACAATTTAAATTGCTTTTTGCCCTTGCATGCTTGTTCCAACTCTTCAAATGAGACAATTCTAAATTACAGCATTTTAAAATGCCCTCATTTGCCACTGTCCTCCTGAAGTTCATCATCAGGAAAAATGGTGGTTTGGGTTATTATTGGTGTGGAAAATGGACTGATGTCTTACTCCAGAAGATCTGTTGTTGGTTAGTCAGTGCTGGAAGGGAGCAGAGCTTTTACTTAAAGCACAGGCTGAGTTGCAGAGCTCAGTGTCAGGATGGCTGATCCCAGGGAGGGTGATCCAGGATTTTCCTTGCCCTGCTGCTCCTTTGGTAATTGCAGTCCTTGTCCCACCTGTTACTTGGGATCAAACTCAATTAAACAAAAGCAACCCATCCTCACAAATGGGTAAAATTACTTCAGATGGAATTTTTCAAAGTCTTGGAAAGATCAGAGCAAAACTTCCATGTCAAGGTACTGAAAGTTGTTTCTGTCATTTATGTGTTTTTGAAAGATTTTTTGTCCCCTCTCACTTCCTGCATCTTCACTTGAGCAAAGAACTGTCCATGCCTGCTTTTCAAAAAGGTACAACTTGTTAATGAAATTTGAATGGAAGAATAATTGACTTCTTGCATGGTTGCCAAGCTCTTGGTCTCTGTCTGGGAGTGTTTAATGGCACCTGCCTAATGATGGAAGCAGAGAGAAAAGATACCTAGACTTTGTGTGACAGGTTTGCTTTCTTATAAGAATTCAGGGAAAACACATCTTGCCAATGACAGAGCAGCTCACAAATATTTCAGATAATATCCCATCTATCACCACTGTCTTTGCCTCGCAATGAATTTTGTAATTCTCTCCAGGGCTTTCATGCACCTGTTGAGTAGTTTATTACAAAAAAAAAAAAATGACAGTTTTGAGTCTATTTTGAGAGCAAAGCCTGACAGTTTCTCTGCAAATCATCCTGTTTTGTGGAAGACTTGTAAACTTGCTTTGATTATACCATATGTGTCGCTTTGTCAATATATGCTGAAGTGAGCAGAGCAGAGGGATCTTGTCAGCTGATATGTAAAAACACAGAGCAGGAGTGACCTATATCTAAAAAAAATAAATTAGCTACACATTTTGGCTCTAAACAAGGATTCTTCTGTACAACACTTAAAAAATGCCATCTCTCTCTTATAGTAAGTATACCACTAGTAACAAATCATGGGTGGATTTCTTGGGAAGTGAAGCTTTGATACTTTCAGTATTAGTATATATTGCTCAATCTGTAGTGTTTGTCTCCTTCTGCACATGAAAAAGGAAGTAGCAAAAAACTTGAGGGGCCAGGCAGACAAACAAACCCTGACAGATGAAAATTATTAAAGCTTTAGTGTGTAGATCTAAATAACATTGTCTAGATTTATTTGTTGTTGATGTTTTGAAAAACAGATTCGAAGATTAAATATTGTCTTTGGAGATAAGGCTGGTTCTGGGGGTACAGCAGGTGCAGCTATTGAGATTTCTAGATTTTTGGAATTTCTGAGGGCTGCCTTGAAATCAGCTGCAGTATGAATTGCAGAGAGTGTGTGTCCTTGCAAGAGAGCTGCCAAAATTATTTTGGGGAAGGGGATAAACCTCACCTGCTGACTTTCTCTTTCCTCTTGGCTAAAAGGAGATCATAGAAGAAAATTGGCATGGTGCAGCTGCAGTTCCTGTGGACTCTGCAAGGCAGGGGGCTGCTGGTAGAAAGATGTTGCAGTGGAATTATACAGTTTTACCTGATTTTCTGTGATGGATGGCAAAATGTGAAGTGTTAGGAGATACTCTATTAGTGTTTGGCACCATCTCTTGCTTTCTAACAATATATCTGCTCTGTTGGCCTAATACTGCATTAAATCAGCTGAGTCACTGCTGATGCATCCCATTTGTAGATAAGTTATGGTTTTTATACATATACCTATGTGTAAGTACGTGCACACACCTGTAAACAGTTAAAATAATACTACTTTTGATTTAAATGAGAATCAAAGCTTTTTTTACCTCGCTGCTTGCTATATTTTCTCAAATGTGCAGAAACACTGCACAGGAGAGATGAATTTTTTGGGGGCAGACTGAACACAAGCATATGGCAGGAATTCCATGCAAGATGTGTGTCTTGTTTCCAGTGAGTGTCTGAAAATTTGTGGTTGCTGATGCAGCTAAGGTGGACTTAAGGTGGCAAATCTTACAGAGATACATTACAGCCTGATCAATCAGCTGATCCTTGCTGTCTTGAGGAGGAAAGCCTGAGCAAGGTTTCTTCTGCAGTGGTTCTGATTCCATGGCTGGGTTAGCAAGGCGTGGAAGGTGGTTTGGAATGGAAGCCCTGACAGCCCTTTAGCTGCAGCCTCACAGCTCTGGTAGTGGCTTTGCTGCAGTAAGAGCTTTTTGATGAGACATAATGTGGTGATATACTGTATAACAAAATAGTAGGATCTTCTTTTTATGCTCTACAGTGCTGCAAATTCCTGCCCATCGAGCCCCCGCGGCGCAGGCTCTTCAGGGTACAAAATGAGTCGTGGAATAGCATCTGACCTACATTTGATGGCTGACAATTCACAGTCAGAAAACGACAAGGAAGCTTCAGGGGGAGACAGCCCAAAGGTAAACACAGCTTGAAACCAATCCCAGAAATTACACCTGAACTGAATGGAAGATTTGGGATGTTGTGTTTGCTAAGGTGTATCATTGATAATGCTTTAGAAACAATGTGTAGGGTTTTGTGGTCAGATGTGAGATTGATTGATTGATGGATTGATTCATCCCTGTCCTCTTTAGAAGGTCTCTGTGCAGTCGCAGTTATAGATCTGCTTGGAGGCTATTGAAAATTCTTTGTTCTTATACATATCTGCAAAATTTATGTTATCCTAAAATTGCTGATCAGAAAAACAAATCTTTCTTAGTTGCTTTTCTGCCTCAAGATTTTGGACGTCCAAAAGTGCCCTAAGTCAAGTTAATGATGTTTTATGACTTTTGATCTAGTAAGCTGTGTGTATCTCCTCAAAGTTTGTTGATGCAGACTTTTCTTGTTTTTGTCCAGGATGACTCTAAGCCACCCTACTCCTATGCACAGTTAATAGTCCAAGCAATTACAATGGCCCCGGATAAGCAGCTTACACTAAATGGAATTTATACGCACATAACTAAAAATTATCCCTACTACAGGACAGCAGACAAGGGCTGGCAGGTAATTTTGATTTCTGGAATTTATTTTTTTTTTACATGTGAGCAATACTGGCAGCTGTAAATGGTCATAAGCAGGCAGTTGGTAAGCCTCATAACCCTTCAGAAATAGAATTTGTCAAATGAGTGTGTTGTGTTTCTTCTGATTGTATGTTTTCCAACAAAGTGAGCAATTTACATTAGTCTGTATTTGAAATACTGCTTTGTTGATGGAATGGTGTTCTCTAAACCTCTAGTAGGGATGCAGACAGACTTTGGGGAAAGCAAAGTGCATTTGGCACTGGATTTGAATCCCATATGCTATCTAGGAATGGTGTCATGTTCTGTGACTTACAGTTGTGTAAACATCCGTGTTGCTATCTTGAGATAAAATTGAGATATTAAATGCTCCAAGTTCAGTTCTGTTTGAAAACAGTGATCTTGCCCATGCAGCAGGTGAAGGAACAAGTGTGTTATCTGTCATTATCTCACCCTAGTTCATGCACTGTTTGATTTGTGAACTTGCCCATTCCTGCACCGAGTTGGACCAAACCTTTCAACTCTGCAGAATTAATTTCTGCTTTCTTTTCATTTTCACAAGACTAGCCTCAGCTTTTGCCAGGATGACTAACCAAGTACTAATCAGTCTGGCAGAGCCTTCCCAGACACACGTGCAGGCCCTGGTGCTGCTTTGGATGTCTCAGAGGCCAAGGAGCACAGTTTGCAGGGCCTGGAACACCTGGAGCACACGGTCCATTGTGGGCTGTGCTCACTCTGCAGCTTGTGGCAGGGAGGTAAAACTTACAGACATTGGGTGAGGGGGAAAGTGAGGAAGTGCTAACGTTGGCTGCACAATGGAAGATTGAAGAATACAAACCTTCCCTGTAGAAGAAAAGATTTTTAAGTGTTAATCACATACTTATTTGTCATACAGCCTAAATGAAAGCTGGATCACTCTCCCAAGGTTAGTGGGGAACATAGCTGTTCCTGGCTGTTTGCTAAGGGTTTGGTTAGTCAAGGACTTGGCTGTTGTGGCTGGGAAGTCTCTTTTGTTTCCCTTTCCCACATAACAGTGCAGTATCCTGGCTGCAGTCATGTTGTTTTAGCAACAAGACTCTGTTTATAAAATGTTGATGTGTGTTTTGCTTCCTATTTTGCAGTACCTTGAGTATCTGTGTAGATGATGTTGCTTTGTGAGCATCATGAACCCAACACACACACACAGTTGTGCTGAGGTGAAGAGCTCTGCCATAGAACAGGGTGTGAATTTGGGGGTGTCATGCTTCCTAAAGCCAAGGTGATAGGCACAGCAGACAGTGTGTTCTGGAGTCATTAATCAGCAGCTATTCATAGAAACAATTGGAAAAGCTGAAAATCAGATGCTGTTCAGACACTGCTCTGCCAGCTTCTACACATTAGGAGCTGGATTGCAGCTTGGGTGACCTAGGATAGATGCTTCAAATCATATTTGAGGCTATTTATGCACATATTATTCAAAACATAGAGTACAAACACATGTAGAGTGTCCCAGTCCCATACTTTAAGGAACAGAGGTATTTATATCCTTTAGCATACAATGGTCTCATTTTGATAAGCATTTGAAAACTCCTCTCTGTGAACTTATTTTAGCAGGTACTTTTGGATCTACTCCTTTATTCCAGCATATGGAGAAATAAATACAATTTATAAATATGTTCTTGGCATCTTTCTAGTACTGTTTCCATTTTTGGCAGGGAAAAAAACATCTCTGGTTTCATCAGTTTGCATTCAAGAAATCATATGTGGTTATCACTGCTTTAAGTTTTCCAAACTTACCATCAGGGTCATGAACTCAGATATTTGAGCAAGTTTTACATTTGCTTTGCAAATTTTTGAGAGCTTTTGTTAACATAAAGCTTTTTTCCCATTTACCTCTGTTCCCTGTCAAGTGTTCAGAGTGAATCCTAAGCATCAGTCTCTTCTTGTTCAGTGATAATATTGAGAGAGATTTTGGGGTTTTTATCTATGTGAAAAAATGAAAAAATAAATTAAAAAGGAATTCTGTGTGCACAGCCAAGCACAGATAGAGCCACTTGAGAGTGTCAGCAGTTCTGTGTATGGTCTGATGGAGGAGTGGGGGGATGTTGCAGTAAATTGAGGCTGTGGGAATGTGCAAAGGGACCGTGGTGACAAAGATCTGGAGGAGCTGGTTCAGGACCTGCTGCCACTTGGTGTTTTAATTGACACATTAAATTCTTGGCTCTGTTATTGAGACAAGCTGGACTGTGTGTAAAATCACAGCAATCCAGCTGCCCTTGGAACTTGTGTAACTTAGCCTTTTCTTTCTGAATGTGGAACAGTAACAGAATTACCACACAGGATCAGAATCAGTATGTGCTGTGTTCTGCTGGCCCTCCTGGCAGGAGCTGGGACACCTGGGGAAGGGTGGTGTACAAGCACTGGTCATTTTTATTTTTGTTTTTAACACTGCATTCTGCACAAGTATTTGTAGTGTTCTAAACATTGGTTTCAATCACCTTGTTTCTCATGAGAGAATGAAATTAATGGGATTCCTGTTATTTCCAATTAGCATACTGGGTTTTTATTTATTGGGAAAGATTTGAAAAATGCAAGAGTCCTTTCAGGTTAACTGCACTGCTTGGTAGTGCTGTGAGTTCTGTTAAATTAAGGAATTAAAGAGCTGCACCCCGAGTCTCCTATAGTACAAACTGCTGCAGTAGGCCACATTCTGACTTCGAAAAGTTATATGAATTCTACATATTTTTTTATGTTCCATAGAATTCAATACGTCACAATCTCTCTCTGAATCGTTATTTCATCAAAGTACCACGTTCCCAGGAAGAACCAGGCAAAGGCTCATTCTGGAGGATAGACCCTGCCTCTGAAAGCAAATTAATAGAGCAGGCTTTTAGGAAAAGGCGGCCTAGGGGAGTACCTTGCTTTAGAACCCCTCTGGGACCACTCTCTTCTAGGTAAGGAAAACCAGATGAACAAAAAGACTATGGCTGTTGTTTAATCTTCAGGCTGCTACAGACTTGATAGCTTCGGATACAGTCACAAGTTTAGTAATTTAATTTCATCCAGACTCAGTGTTTGAATTCTGTGTGTTTCATTAGGAGGCTGCCCCATACACCAGGCTTGTGTTAATTGCTCGTTTTTAGTGTTAAAGAACTCGGTTTGCTATCAGATTGTTAATGTATGCAAGCCTTGCTGTACCTTTGATGGGTTTTGCAGAATTATAATTTTAATTTCTAACTGCCATCTACTGGATTTTAAAACTGTTTACAAAGAAAATTCTCAGATACCAGCTACCATTTATTGACCTTAGAGATGACAATTGTGTATTCAGTTTGATAATGTTCAAGCAGAATTTGTGATGGGGAAATACCTGGGTTTAAATTATTCCCTCTCTAAAGTTATGGCCTTTCTGCTGGTGCAGATCTTTTTCTACTTGCCCTGTAGCCTCAGATTTGCTCATTGTTCTTCTCCACCAGAAGAAATGTTCATGTTTCACAGATTTAGAGTCTCCCTAAGAAGGCATCCAGCCACTTCTTCTCTGTTAACTGTACCTGGAGTTTGCTTTTAAATTCTGTCCCTGTTTAACAGAAGCTTTTTAAAAGATCCTGAGCTCTGGGTTGTAGCTGTGCCCTCCCCTGCTGTGGGCAGTGTGTTACGGTCTCATTAGAGGAAGGTCATGGGCTTTCACAGTTCAGGAGTTAAAACACATCAGCTGCTGCTTTCATTTCTAACTACAGAAGTGCCCCAGCTTCTCCTAACCACTCTGGAGTGTTGTCTGCACACTCCAGTGGTGTCCAGACCCCCGAGAGCCTGTCCAGGGAAGGATCCCCTGTCCCGATGGAGCCTGAGCCCAGCGCCATCCAGCCAAAACTCGCCGTCATCCAAGAAGCGCGATTTGCACAGAGCGCCCCAGGTGAGGAGCCCTGAGCTCAGCACTGGGGCTGGGGGCACAGGGCTGACACCAAAACATTGCCAAGGCTTCATATGTGCACCAAAAATGAGGGAATATTGCACCTCTTCACATCCAGAGCAGATCTGTGAGAAACTCAGAAACAGCCAGGAAGGGTCTGTTTGAACACGTGGGGCTCTTGTTACCTGGGGCTGCTCCAGAACCTTGGGTCGCTCAGTTGTTACTGAGGAGAGGCTGTGCCTCTGTCCTGTGTAGGACTGGGCTGTCACAGTAGGACTATGTAACAGTTCTCTTGAAAAAACCCAAAATGTAAGGCTGTGTGTGTTAGAGAAATAAGGAAATGCCTTTCACACCTCTGTGGTCATGTCATCTTTCCAGAGTGGGGTGGAATAAAAGAATTGAAAGGATAAAGAGAGATAAGAAATTTCCTATTTAAAACAAAGAGAACATAAGGCGTGATGGGATAAGGATGTGTTTGTTTAATTACCTTCTTTGATAGACATTTACCAGC
This sequence comes from Toxostoma redivivum, assembly GCA_013397375.1. Taxonomy (NCBI): domain Eukaryota; kingdom Metazoa; phylum Chordata; class Aves; order Passeriformes; family Mimidae; genus Toxostoma; species Toxostoma redivivum. The sequence goes on along the minus strand of VXBI01008819.1, from coordinate 309,989 downwards.
CAGTTTCTAGGTGGTGATGTGACACTCCAGAGGGCAGACATGATGCTGAGCATTCCTCAGGATTCCCAGTGCAGGCATGCTGCACACACCTGCAGCACACACGTGTTCCCATCTGTGGAAAGGGCTGTGCTTAAATAAGTGCTAAGCACAGCTTTGTCTGGGGGCAGAGCTGGGGTGCCCAAATGGTGTGTGGGTGTTGCTGAGCCAGTACAGCCCTTACCTTGAGCCTGGAGCTGGGAATAACCACTTGTCCTAACCTTCATTGTCCAGTATTGCCTTCTGGCTCATTCAGCCATTAGTGAAGGAGCTTGTTAATTCTCTGAGCTTTTAATGTGAAGTTTAAAAGAATGACTGGCTTAAAAGAAATAATGGAAGTTGTCAGTCTAATTTTATCTCTTTCTTGGTAGGATCACCTCTCTCTAGCCAGCCAGTTTTAATTACTGTACAACGGCAGCTACCACAAGCTATCAAACCCGTCACCTACACTGTTGCAACTCCCGTGACCACCTCGACCTCCCAGCAGCCTGTAGTTCAGACAGTTCATGTTGTGCACCAGATCCCAGCTGTGTCAGTCACCAACGTGACTGGGTTAGCACCAGCAAACACTTACACTGTCGCAGGACAGGCGGTCGTCACACAAGCTGCTATGGTCACCCAGCCCAAGGTAGAACCTCAAGAGAATGGAGACCACAAGGAAGTCAAAGGTGAGAACCTGTGGGGTTGCTTTGGCACCTCTTCGTACAGAGGGATCAGTATTTGAAATGTAGAATCATAGAACTATAGAACAGTTTGGTTTGGAAGGACCTTAAAACCCATCTCGTTCCACCCCTTGCCGTGGGCAGATGCCTTCCACTATCCCAGGCTGCTGCAAGCCTCATTCAGGGAGGGGCAGGGATGGGGCATCAGTACTTGCAGGGCACTGCTTGAAATGTTTGGCTAAAACTGGGGATTTCAAATCGTGATTTCTCAGATATGTTGGAGCGAGTAATAAAACAACACACTTCCACTGAGGGCTGCTTGAGTGAAACCAAGTGTTTCCTGAGCACTTTGTTAATTTTAACCAGATTTTCTCTTCTGTTTTCCAGTGAAAGTGGAGCCTCTCCCTGCTATTAGCCATGCTGCAATAGGAGCTGCTGGTCGCATCATCCAGACATCGCAGCCCACCCCCTTACAGACAGTTACCATAGTGCAACAGGCGCCGCTGGGGCAGCACCAGCTGCCCATCAAAGCTGTCACACAGAACGGAACGCACATCGTGCCCCTGAGCGCCGCTGTGGCGGGGCAGGGCAGTGCAGGTACCTCCTCTCCCTCTCCCTCTCCCTCTCCCTCTCCCTCTCCCTCTCCCTCTCCCTCA